>JAQFYQ010000025.1:0-26718 GCA_034694885.1 Buchholzia appendiculata | reverse complement strand
CACCTTGCCCAAGTCGGACGAGGAAGAAACGGGAGCGTTGTACAAATCAAGAGTTTGCTTCGATCTCACGAGCTCACTCAGCGCTTGACAACGAGTCAGAGTTTCCTTGCAATGTGTAAATACTGAAGCAACATTCCTCTCCGGAGCCTATTAACAAAAGCATATATTTTATCATATAGATTCTCTACATCATTGCATGAACTGATCGCTATTCTTAGTCGAGTTCATTTGTACTGCACAGAACCTCAGCATTGAGACACAGAAGTGGCAACTGTTGATTCTCAGCCCTTCAATTATTATTCTAGATTAGCAGACCTTCAACACAACTTCTGCCCCAGCATTAAGCACACTGAGCAAATTGAGGTAATAACTGTAGAAATAACCTAACAGACTGTGCCAATACATGTTAAAGTAATAGACATTAGTACTCATCGCTATGCACATAGGTGATGCCTTAGTGACAATGGAACACAATACTTTGCTTCACCTTACACCAATCAAAAAATACCGCAATTTCTATGGAACGTCGAAATACTGTGTTCTCTATTGTGTCACATGGTATAACAATTTCAATCAAAATCATATGAAATGTTTGAGAAATCAAATTAATAATTCTATTAACAAGCATTGAATTAAATTTGTATTTTCAAATTGAAATCAACCCTAAAACATTGAATAACAATATTGAAATTTACTATTTGTGAGTTCTAAAGCTAACTATACCCATAGACACGATTGCAACTCAACAATCTGACATAAAATTGAAATATTTACTAAGATCATGGCAGAACAAAACAATTTACTGAATAAAACGGAATGTATTGACCTGGGTTTGATCGAGGGCCTTGATGTGAGATAGACCGACAGGAGACAACGTCGTCTGATAACAACAGTACTTGAGAAATGTATCCAATTCTTCACTCGTTATCAGCACACGACGTTCTTCAACAGTCGCCTCTTTCTGGTCGCATAAAAGAGCCGAGCTGACCAGGAAGCTTTCATGTATCACAGCGAGAAGCTCCTGCACCGGCCACAACGTGACCTGAACACATTCACTGGCAGTGAGCGATGGATGAGTCATCGATGACTCATCACCGACTGAAGCGCATGGCGGCTCTTCACTTCCATCTGAGATTAGTCCTGTTTTACTCATCAGCTTTTCAGCTTCACCTGTTAACCAGTCATTTTCAAACGGCCTGATGTAAATGCATGTAACAATGAACAATACAAACAATTACCATAACATGACATTCAACTTTAAAACAGGGTGGCAGCATCATTTGCATGAAATGAATATTACCAATAGAAAATGCAGCCACTGCTTCACAATTTCACCACCGCAGCACAGTGTCACTGGTGCCACAACTGTATCAGTCATGCCATCCCACGGTCTTCTTGATGCCCTATGGATTCCATCTGACCATCCCTCCCTCCCTCCGCATTGTAACAGTCGCACCAAAGCATTTCTGCAGACCAAGACATCACATCCAGAGTATTACCACAGAAGAACAAAGCGCAAGGTCAGGCAAGGTCCCTGAGCGCAGATTTAACTGTCTCATTCAGTTAAATTAAATAACTAATACTAATAGCTTCATATAATGGCAATAGCTTCTTATTCATCACATACAATTTATCGTATGCAAAGCAGTACACACCACAAAATTCCACACAAGAAATATTCGATGCCAGGAACTTTGCCAACAGTTGAACAAGTTGAAGCTTGATCACGTCAACCCCTGCTCTCAGATGCCGTCTGACAGATCTCGTTTCTTTTCTCAACTTATCACTCACGTCAGCAGCGTCCAAACACACGACGTCAAGCTGGCGACAGAAACTTTCAATCTGTGTTAACAACAGTACAAAAAATATCAACAATTAAAGCAGTGGCTTGTAATATATAGAAATATTTATGTATGGCAAATAGTGCTGTAATTTCTTGTTATTTAAGTATCACATGCACCAGACAGAAATCAGGATTGATTTCATTGAGATCAGTCAGACAAGCAACTTGAAGCAAGATGCATTGTCATCATCATCAATATTTTACTCCAGTTTTTCCTTGTCACGAAGGCCTAGACATCTAAAACAAGGGAAATGTTCTCTCTCCACAAGTCATGCGCATCTTCAGCACTTAGCTTCAGTTTCTTCATATAAAAGTCTTCTACTCCATTGATTTGTATGCATTTGTTGGAATACTTTCAATCTTATTCAGCACATAATTCAAACTGCATCACATCGCATTGCTTACTAAATGAATGACAGTATCAACTGTTATTAACAGGCATAGAAAATTTTGTATCAACTTGCATTGAAAAGTATGACAAAGTACAATCAAACCTTCAGCAGAGCAGCAGCTTCCTCTTTGTTACTGAACGGTTTATCCTGCACATAGCGTGCAGCGATGACCTGGCGAAGCTTAAACTGTTTCGCATCAACACCCAACGACCTGCAAAGCTTTCCGATTGTGTCCGACAACTCCACTGAAAATCTGTCAGCAAAAAGGCCATTCAATACATGTATAAGATAGATCACTTCAGGTTATACAATGAAAACATAACAACATTATTTCTAAGAATCATAATTACATGATTAGTGCAATCACATAAATAATTTTACACAATTGTATGTTTACATTTATCAGACCTTGAGAGCCTCTAAAATTCTCTCTCAAAAGTACTATGGCATTCTCTACTTTAGCTTGCAGATTATCTTAAACATTCAATTCATGCTTTTTTACAACTATATCCAATTGACATTCTTCACATTGAATACCAGCAATGTAAAATAAACATAATTTAAATAAATACAAATTAAAATGTAAATATTCTCAAAGATCAATTTCTCTTAATAATCATTTTATTTCTCTCATAAATACTTCCAATTTTCTATTGTTAAATAATGAATTTATTTGTGTAACCATATTCAATGGATTTGCTCCGTAACCATATCTCAATCATAGCCTGTAAACTGGATTAATCTGACAATCTATTTTCAGGATTTATCTGCTAACCTTACCCAATGGATTTATCTGGTAACCTTACCCAATCAATTTAATTTATCTGGTAATCTTACTCACCGGATTCATCTGGTAATGTTACCAGCTGAATCCATCTTGCAATCTTATCAACTGGATTTTCCAGTCACTTAACTACACAGTTAAACAAGGACTGGATCAGATTGATACAACCTACCCGGCTATCAGTAAAAGTTCACAAATGACTTAATTTTAGCAAATATTAACAATTATTTAGTATACATTCATTATGTCAGGTAAGCCTCATCCCTTAGCGATTAAATAAAGTAATCAAGTTACCTGAGTTGCATCCTGGTCATCCAGCTGATGAGTTTATCGTACGTCCAGTTCCAGTGCAGCGAAAGGTTTGATGCAAGTACCTCGGCGTGCAATAGTCCGACTGGCTGTGAGCACAGGCAGTAGAACTTCTTCAACCAATTGAATCGCTGCATCATCTATTCACAGAAGCATGTTGGAATTAACATCAAACTAGTTCTGATGGTAATTTCAGTAACCTTGAGCATTACAACAGAGATGCTATTATTCTTGATGTAATCGAGAAAATTAACTCATCAGAAATTGTCAAGAAGCGTCAGGAAGAGCATCCAGCCATAAATATTGTTCACCAGCGATGAATGCCTTGCCGGTTGTTGACCAGTTAAAGCAAACTCGTCCACGTGCTAGACAAAGTGAGTAAAATAAGGCTGTCGGAGTCAGCGAGGGCTTCTGATCAAAAAACTTATTTACAAAATCCAAACTAGTAGTGTGATGAGTGAATTAAAATTTTCAACTTAATAATAATTAAATCATGATAGAAGTTAAAAGAACATCTATAAGCACAAGTAGTCAAAATTTATTTAGGGTCGAACCTCAACAGCATCAGAATCGGCAAAGTGTCGATGACTCTGCAGTTGATTTATGATCTCTGAGACAAATGATCCGAAGAACTGAACGAGGTATTGAACTGATGCATGGACTAAGCGGGCAGATCCGATACAATCTAAAATATATGAACATAGAAAACATAAACAATACCAACTAAAGGATATTAACACAGAACATATAAACAATACAATTTGAAGGATATTAACACAAAACACAAAAATAATACAACCTAATGATACAAACACAGAAATATAAACAATACAATCTGAATGATATTAACACAGAAATGTAAACAATACAATCTGCAGGATATTAACACAAAACACATAAAAAGTTAACATGATTATTTAAAGAATAAAACCAATGATGATGATGAAGATAATATAATCAACGTCATCATTGCTAGCCATGGTAACTATAATTTGAGAAATCTGAAAGAAAACAAAGAACGAATATAACATGCACACAGCAAATACATATTTATCTAACAAACTCCAAGAAATATATAAACAATTAAAAGTGTGATTATGACAATTAGCACATTAGCATTGATACAAGTACACATGTCGTTTAGCGGACATCAATCCCAGTTTATAAAGGGCTGGCCATTTCACAATCAAATGTTATTCACCCTTCATTATAGTAAATAGCTTTAAAAAGTTAGGGTTTAATATGAACAGATCTGCATTCTTTGTCTGCCTCTAGGTTTTTAGTTTGCTCGACATTTCCCAGCTTTAATAACAACTGAAGATATCTGTCTATTTTGCCTGCCTGCTTCATCACTACAATAAAATTAACTGAAAACTCATCTTTCCAGCCCTGCTGCATGATTCTGTTCGAATCATGATTTTTCTGTCTGATGCATTCACTGACCAAATGTAATGAGTCCTTGGTGTTTTTCATCTAATTTTCAAACATGTCCTTCTGTATATAACAAACTCAAGCAAAGTGTATGATATCTGCGCAATCTCTCAAGCACAGTGTTGTATTTTATGCAACATTCTTAAGCAACAAGTATTTCTACCTTGCAACATTCTCCAGCAATGAGCATATAACACTCATCACAGTTACCTGATTGATACAGCGCACAGAAATGAAGCAGCGAACAGTTTCCCATGTTTCTCTTACTAGTCTTCTTTGCAAGAGCATTACAGGAGTCAATGAAATTCTGTAGTTCAGCTTCAAACATTGTCAATCCATGTATAATATACAGCCTGAAAGACAATCAAGACAACAGTGGTATCATATACAAGGGGAATTGGAAGTACCAATCATTTCAGCAGATTCAAATACAAGCACTCGTCACTAGACAACTCAATCCAGGCAACTCACCATCGGAAAATTAGGGCTAGGATTAAGGCTATGATTTATGGCAAAGGCAGGATCATAGTTAGTTGTCCCACAAACCATATACATGTATACTCAGACTAACATTGTGATTGAAATAAAAAAAATGTCCAGGCTAGTCTTCAAGCAGATAAACAGATACGCTTTATTTTTCATAAAACTTATATTCTTTACTATATTTGCATTATTCGTAATAAACTTAGTCAAAGGTAAGATACTTATAAAGACACAAGCCGAATTAAATAGAAAACATCCCAGTATGCAGTGTGCTGAAAACACATTAAAACTAAATGAGCATAAAAACAATAACAAGCACAGACTACAATCTCAATCACAACTCACTGATTAGCTATTGTTGACATCGTCTCGAAGCACGCCATCCCTTGCTCCTTGTTCTCTTTCTTCCTCAACTCTACTTGCATCTTCTCAACAAGTAAAGGATACCACCGCCAGTCAAACGGAAGCTGTTGCCACAATTCACAACCTACGAGAGAGTTACACAGAATACATTACTATTATTAGAACATAAGCGTAACACTGTATCGTATAACTTACTGTTAAATTAAGATCAGAAATAATGTGCACAGCCATCGTCACTGTCATCGTCATTCAGCTATTAGCTTAGCAGAAATGTCAACATGCACAAATTGACCTAGATATTTAGTTTATGAAATGACAGTTCTACCAATGCATGTGCTTACTGATGCAAGCAATGCTACAGTGGTAACACTGATCCATTCCTGGTGTCAACTAAAGGTGGATGCCCTTCCTGACGGAAACAGATCTCAGCTGAATAGACTTTCGATATCTAGGTAATTAAATGTTGGATGTACATCACATATGATATCATTAAGAAGTACATACCAATCAGTCAAAATGAGTCTGGTGTATGATAATGTCAGATTTGTTTGTCTGTTATCTTAATTTTATACATGCCGATGTTGGGCTAGGCTCAATGATATCGAGCTTCACAACAGACTTGCAGTGTCCCTTAATGTGCTCAACAATGTGAGCAGTGAGATTGTTGGTTTCAGGAAGGGCATCCGGCTGTAAAAGTTTGCTTCAGTAAAAATCTACAATGTCATATGCTCTGTCGAGTTAAATAACCACGAGCGTGGTTGCCAACAATTCGTTCCCAATCACAGAGGGAAAGATTGTGTAATGTCCAAAAAAACAGCCACTATAATAATACCTCATTTTATTTAGCCCTGGAGATAATTATGAGCAATGCCTGGCTGGGGGCAATAAATGAAGACAACGATGATGGTGATTATATGTAAAAAACTTGCGATCTCAATTCAAATGAAAAGCTTAAGCACAACTCTACCTTCTGTAGGTAGAACATGTCGCACACTCGACTCGAGCTGCTTTAGTACTGCATGAGAGTACACCGCTTCCAAACCTCGCATGATTCGTGCGACCATCTCTTTCACTCGCACGATCTGTTCAGTATTTAAACCATTCTGTAGTTCAACATTCTGGCTGGAGAAACGCTTGAGATATTCAACCAGGTACGGTCCACCTTCGACTGAACAAGTTTCAAGTAGAAGTTTTGCCGACAGTTCAAGCTTGAGTAGGCTGACACCTGGCGATTCACTGGATATTACTTCTGCGTCCTTATTCTCACTGTAACAAATAACAGTGCAACATGTTTCAAAATACAATTTACGTAGAAAAAATGAGTCATTTAGAACATTCTGTTTTAAAAGAACCACAGGATTACAGGGATCAAAGATTATAACAATGAAACATTACAAAAGTTAACATCTCATAAATTGGAAATTCTAAATTACATCCTGTACACCAATTTTAAATTTGAGAAACTTGCATTTTATAGCAAATAATCTTTGAAGCAGAAAACTCTCTTCAAATTTAAGTACCTATCACATGCAGATAGCTTGAGTGAATGCAAACATAAAAAGGCCTATTCAATACTTCTTATATCAATGTCATTAAAACTCATTATCTAGCAAAAAGAAAATGCAGTATTCACAAGTGACAATAGATCATCGTAACATACAAACTGACTCATTATACTCCTCAGAATGCATAAGATGCAAAATATAGCTGGCTTCAGACACGTCATTAACATAAAACCTCTTTCTTAAATAAAAAATGATATGTGATACCACTGGTCTTTGCTATGCCAAACTGGAACACAGATGCTCCTTGACATTGAGAAAATACTGGTGTCGTATCTAAGTCATGCTAACATAAAATACTTGCAGATATTGATAATAGGTTTGATAAAATGTAGACAAAACTAACATCTAAAACAAAATAAAAAACTCTCTCTTGATTACATTTCTGCAGGTTGATTGGAGGTGGTTGAAAGTCTAAGCAGATGTGTGAAGAGAGTACTGGAGGCGAGCACGACTGACGCAGTCACATCGGTGCACCACAGAGTCACGGAGGGTAGTGACTCCGGCCAGAGAGCACAACTACCGTCCAGGGAAAGAGATTCAGTCTGTCGTACTTTAGAGATCACCGACAAAATCAAATCAGCTCTGTCCTAAAACACAATAAAAATTTACATCTACAAGGTGATCACAAGTTCTATCAACAGAAATTAAGTTCATTAGCAAAACAGTTCATTTAACAAAGAGAAACAGCAAGAGCTCAAATGCAGATCATTACCTACTAGCCATCATTTACACAAAACTGACATAACCTTATGTGTTACAATGTACATCAGTAAACAAACATCTAGTAAAGTTCTTCTTACCTGTCTGCGTTTACGACCGCAAGCATACACATCCATCATTGCAGAACCTAGTGCCGACTGGTTCTCTGCCCCTCGTGCAATCTGCTGAGACACAAGAGTGGCGCAGTGCAGCAGACTAGAGACATTGACACGCTCGATGGTGTCAGCGTGATCCTGCTGCACGGCTCGGTGCACCTCCACGAGTGCATGCGCCGCTGCACGGTCTGTGACGCCGCGATCAGACACCAGGCTGCGCACGTCGTACTCGTCGTAGAAATTCTCCTCCATCTGAATAACAAAACTGTTGCAGACTTCACTCAAGAACTACTTGCTGCAATTCATATCTTATATTACAGTTCTAATATTCATTTGTCTAATATTTATCGCATTATGAGACACGGTCCTTACGTCACACATTCACTGGAGAAACATACTAGGATATAATCTAACAGAAAATATTTAAAAAAAAAAAATTCCTTTCCAAAGCTTCGTCTTGCTATTTGAATCCAATCAGCTGTTGCAAAAATCAGATCATACTTCCAAGCCTCTCTTCCTCTTCCTACCCTCCCCTCAGTTTTTCCACATTGATCATGAGATCCTGCTTGTCCCGTAACGCTACAACTTTAGTGGAAACTAACAGCATTAGTGGAAAGGTTTAAAGCGGCAAAAGCTGTTCTCAATTCATGGTAAAGATGGAATTTTGATTACAGAATAAACTACGACAGTATTGAGAGTAAAGTCGGACGTAAATTGTTAAAATTTGCATATCAAAGCAGAACTACTACCGTATTACTAGTACTACTATGATGCAAAATAAAATAAATGTTTGTATTCGAACACGAACCTCGCTAGGAATATAGATTTCAACGCCGCGATTACGCATTGCTCGTGATATTTCACCATGACGAGGGTCCATGGCAAAGATCAACCTACAAACCACACACGTTCCTCCATGTAATTATAAAAAATAATTAACAATATTCAACTATTTACAAGAAACAGTTCAAATAACCACGAGTTACAACACCGAGTGTACCCCGCTATTTGCTCTTTCATGTTGATTGGGCTAGATTGTCACTACTACCCAATCAAAGGGCACAATAACTTTCGCTGAGGAAAGGAACCACCAGTATGGATTGGCTTCAGCAAGGTCATAAGAATCCAGCCGGAGAGGGCCTTGAGGGTCAAAGTAAAGTTTATACCCGTGCTCAGTACACACATCTTGCGAAAGTGAATACTGTGGTGAACTAAAAACGGACGATGATGATAATGATATCATCATGCTGTGAATCTTACAAATACATATGTATCATTTAATCTGTGCTCACAAAGAAATAAAGACATTAATGCTGATGATGATCAGACATAAATATACAACTGAAACTATCGTAAAATAGCAGCAACAGTTCCCATATATTTTTTTTAAAAGTGATAAATCTGAAAGAACCTGAAATTCTGATGTGGAATAACTGTAGGTATGCTGCCGTCTATCACTCCTCTTTCATTGATAGTGAGCGTTCCATTGGGTTCAAGCAGGACATTTAGTCGGTCCAAAACTGACGGACTGAAATATTCAAATGTGATTTCAAGATCTAATCAAACATCTAGTATAACACAGCATAATAATGCAAGAAATACACAATAATACAATTGTAGAATTAACAAGAAAAAATAGATATAAATTAAATTGAAATCAATTGCAATTCGTCACAGATCAAATATTCCATAAATGATCATAAGATCATAATTTTACTTCAGACATTTCTCTTGCCCCGGCAGTTTCCAAGTTCGACATATTCCATATCAAGGTTTGATGTCACAAACAAAGTTTGCAACATCAACAGTCCACAGCTTAGCTTCATGCAACTCGATCATAGCAAACTCGGGAAGTATGAATACAATATGCTTCATTGCTTATTGTATTGTCACGTCAGCACCAAGGGTCTACATTGTGCATTTGACATCTCAAAAGTTCTTAGACAAAAGATATTGTGTGGAGTACAATGTACTTAAGATAACAATAAAGATCATGTGCCACTAATAGAATAGAGAATACTACTAATAACAATCTACACAATATTACCAATAGTTTCACTTCATTTAAAGATGTACTCTTAGCTTGTCATATCTGATTGTACATTCCAATGCTCTTGAGGCATGCGGTAATTGAGCTGATACCAATGGAAAGAAAGATCTCCTTTAGAGTTTACTTCTTAACATTTCATCCTGATATCTTTAAATCTCTTGCATTTCAGAAGAAAATTTTCCACATGCCTAAGGATGTGAGAAAGGCCAGTGCCACAGTTGGCAGTAAAACTTAAGCCAATACCACATCTTTACTTCAAAGTATATATTGCCAACTTTCAGCAGTCATTTTAGCAGTACTACTCAACCAAGAGTCTCTACAATACAACCCAATCAACTGAACCAAAAAGAGTAACTTTCAAACAATTCAATATTAGTTTCTTTACACACTGATATTCTTTCAATCATCATCATTAAATACGGCAAACAGACATCACAAATGGTGCTTAAAAATATCTATAACAGGTTGGTCTAATAACACGACTGCCTATAATAAAAACTGATCTACCACTACATAATTGTTATTGGAAACTGCATCTGTAAGTTCTAAATCAAATCACACAGTACTATTCTACAAAAAGTAGAATACTGCAAACAAATAGATAAACCTGGCATGAAATTGTAACGATGACACACATGCTACTGATGAAATATTTAAAACCAAAAACGCAATTTGTAACAAAGATGTGTCAACTCAGATTGTAGTGTCCCAAACTACCTGCAGAGATTCACGTTGTCGACGAGGAGCCAATGACCTGCCTGAAGGCACTGAATGAGCACACTGTCCATCCACTCAAAGCGGCCTCCATGACTCAGCGACTCCAAACAACTCGCTCGACTCATTAGTCGCTTGAGAGAAGCACCAACCCGTGAAACATCTACAATAATGGTCATTATCATAAAATAAGAAATTCTATGCATACTTTATGCCTTTTCCGTCCAATCGAGAAGCTAGCATAAGTTAATAATCCGGACATCATTAAAAAAAAATCAAACTGTCCACCAAGAAGCACTACCCACTTGTGACTGGAAAGAATATCAATGTGTGTTTGAAAAAACAGCTGGCAAGAAAGCCTGGCAAAAAAGCTAAGCAATGTCCATTCACAGCCGAGCGCTAACAAAGAGAATATTTTAAAATAATGCAAAATCGTTATTTAATTACATCTGCACTATTATGTAATACAAGTAACAAAGCTATCAGTTTGAACACAATAAATAACTAGACATAAATTTATCATATGGTAATTATTGACAGACCACCATATGAACGTTTCAGCATATCAACATTGAGTTTGAAGTACCTGTAAGACAGGAGTCTAGTGAAGTACCTGCGAGATAGGAGTCTAGTCAAGTACCTGTAAGATAGGAGTCTAGTCAAGTACCTGTAAGATAGGAGTCTAGTCAAGTACCTGTAAGACAGGAGTCTAGTCAAGTACCTGTAAGATAGGAGTCTAGTCAAGTACCAGTAAGACAGGAGTCTAGTCAAGTACCTGTAAGACAGGAGTCTAGTCAAGTACCTGTAAGATAGGAGTCTAGTCAAGTACCTGTAAGATAGGAGTCTAGTGAAGTACCTGCGAGATAGGAGTCTAGTCAAGTACCTGCAAGACAGGAGTCTAGTGAAGTACCTGCGAGATAGGAGTCTAGTCAAGTACCTGTAAGATAGGAGTCCAGTAAAGTACCTGCAAGATAGGAGTCTAGTGAAGTACCTGCGAGATAGGAGTCTAGTGAAGAGCTCCCAACAACACGTTGTACTGCCGACAAGAGATCTTCCAACAATCTCAACTTTGAGTTAAATCTCTGAAACTCATCTTCAGTCGACATCGCATCTGGACAAATCATTATTGCACTATATGCATTATTTACCGATACATTTCAGCATAAATAAAAACATGATCTGGTTAAATATGAATGGGATATATTAAAACGGTTTTTATAATGGTCCAAAAACGGAAGTTCTATTCTCAGACTGTCCCTTGAAAGAAAAAAAAACATAAAATAAATCGCAAATAATGCAGCACAGAAATTCTCTAAATAGTAGCATGAAATAAAAAAATAAACTTCAAATAACAAATTATGAAATACTAAAGTTGTATCATATTTAAATAAGCAAATAGAAAAGGAAAGCTACTTACCCTTGTTTGGAGAGACTCTGTTGTAAGATGACGCCTTGGAAAGCAGATGCTGTACATGTTCTGCATGAGATGAGGGTTCAAGCAGAAGACTTGACACCACAGCACGCACCAATTCATGTACCTGCCCTGCAATCTTGTTCAACTGATCGTTAAAATCAGCCTGTAAATACAAAATAAAACAAATATGAATCAGCACAGATGGAAGTTTAAATAATAATTAATTAAAAGAGTGTTTAATACAGAATTAGTGTTCTGCATTTATAGAATGTAACTTCATGTCACCTTCTAGCATCACCTTCTATCATCCTACGGCTGATTAAAAAACTAGACTGCAGCACGGGTAATAATCATTGGAGTACAAAACAAGGAATCATTTTAGTGACGATAGAGTAAAATCGTTGCACGTTCTATCAAATTCATTGCCTTTCATCATCATCATCTTTATCATCATCTTTATCAACATCTTTATCAACATTTAACGTCAGCATTTCACACATTTTTCGCATATTCACAAATCAATTTTACAGCAAAAATCATCCTATTCTGCAAGACAAATCACCGCACTTGGTAGGGAATGATTACCACTCAAATATAATTACCATTGTAACACGAACAACACACAAACGCTGACTACGATAATTCTCCACACAGTACACATCACTAGAAAAAACGCAACAAGCGAGTGAAGAATATCTCTACGCAGAACAGTAATTAAGGACACCAAGATAAAAGAGCGAAGACCTGTTCGAATCCACCGAGCAATTCCGTCGTGTCTATGCTGCTGTTCATTGGTAGTACGTGAAGAGTGTTGCCAGTCAATCTAGCGAGAAGCTCCACCACCGACGTCTTGCCAGTGCCAGAACTTCCAATCTACACAACCAATACATGATTACAAATAAAGCAGATTAACAATTGCAATAATTTTCGCATCAATTACGTTTAAGAAGCAAAAAGAGAATAAAATTGTAGTATGAGAAAATCACAAGAAAACTAATTGTTGTTAATTATGAAAAAATAAACTGAACAAGAAACATCATAAACTGGTGAAATTATGATATAAAGCTAATAGTAATCCAGCTTAGCATAAATCAGTAGTCTTAACTTTTGAATATTTGTATGGGAAGGACCTTTGGCCACCCACCCGTGCTCATCTGGCCTAGTGGATCGGTGGCAAAAGTCATGCGTAGTAATACGCAAGACAAATAACCATCGCCAGGACCTGTCTTCGGACAGAGCAATATCATCATCAACTTTTGCATAAAACATTATAAAAACTAATTTTGAAGCCTATAATTTAATAAATGTAAGCAAAAACTAAAATAAATGATGCTCATTCAAAATCAAACACCACCATTAAAATTAATTGAGTTAGACAAACCTATGTTATAAATGTACCATTTTGCAACATAAACTACAGCATTTAACAAAACCAAAAAATCAGAACTGAGTATTACTAGAGGTATTAACTGATACATGAGAGAGTTGTGAACACGTACAAGAATGGACATCCAGTTCATGCTGATGCACGTCATGAGCGCCTCGAGGGGACCGAGACTGTGATGAAGAAGTCGTGCAGGCAGTCGACCTTCAACCTTTGTGAACTGGTCCGACCTGTAGCACCTATTCACGGACGTACTTCCGACCTGAACTTGCTGTCGTGTTATCAACACCTGCTTTCTCTTCTCTCTCATTGGCTGACCAAATACCTACACAGAGGTTTACAATTCAATAACTATACAATTTTCATTGATTCACACATCCTATCATAATCATCACCACATATTTGAAGACTGTTAGCCTGTTCACTTTCGCAAGTTGTCTGTATGGTCAGGACTACATGCCCTTGCTTATGCCAAACTGTGCCAAACTGTAATTTCCATTTCTCAGAGGAAGTTATTCTGCTCTTGATTTGATGGAGGCAAGCATAGGCTAACCCCACCACCATGAAAGAATCCAAGAGCAGATGGTAGTAGTCTACACTTGTGCTATATTTCTCATCAGACCACTAAAACAATGATAGTAAGTGACAGTAAGCCAGTTCACAGCATCAACCGTAGCCAAGTAATGATCATGCAGTCCATCAATCAACTTATGGGACATATTACATAGAAGAACTCTGTCCAGATGACCAATCATTTCGTGAGAGCTACTCAACTTTGTACAGAAACAATTGAGCAGAGAATACTTAGCATGATAATTAATATAAAATAACAATGTTATTACAAATTATACCCTTGGCATAAATTATTAGTGTCAACAATTTGCCAAGGTTTGCAACCAAAAACAATCATTCAGCCGCAGTGAGGGGTCAAACTCTCAACCTTCGTACCACGACGTGAAAACAATACCGACCGACCAATCCGGTCACTACAGTCACTATAAAGTAGAATTAATAAACTATTCACTGTTTCATATGTAGCCTTCACTTTCACACGATCTGTTTGCGTCCTCATCCTCTGTAAGTAGATCAGCTCAACAAACTGACCCGGATCAAACATCTCTGCAGCCTGCAACAGTCACATATACTTCAGTAAAATATTGATTAACACAAATCAAAGCAATACATCATATTTATACATATATTTGTGAACTTTTCACCGATGCTTTGAAATGTCTTACCTAGAGCCTCTTTCACAGGAGCCTCTGTAATCACATGTCTATACTTGTATTGACCTGTTGAACTATTGGCGCTGGTTAAACATAATGTCGGACTATAATTATTATTATTTGAAACGTGGTAATAAGGAATTGAACCAAACATACAACCAATATGCGTGCAAACAGATTGTATACCTGACTCATATGTCACATCTCATTCCAGATCAAATAATATGGCGTCTAACCCCGACATGAGACAATGTCCAGCATGGAGACATGTCTATATGGTGGCATAGGTGTGACAAGATGATGATTACAATGATTATGATGATGATAACGATGAACTTATGGTATAACCCAGTGAATGTTGTGGACTCGATAGTCTGGAAGGAGCAGGCAGGGGGGGAGGGGGATAGCATGAAATGATGAGAATACAATTGGCTATAAGAACCGGTTCTACACATAGCGAAGAACAACAACAACAATTATAAACACAGCCATCTAAGAAGGCATATTGCATTATCAAACGGCTGGATAGCATCTAGTTATGCTAAAAATTAAACAGTAGTCCAGGCAAAAAATTTAACAATTTCTAATTTTGCACCATCACAATGAAAAATACCATTCCGGAATAGATTCCGCTACGAATTAATATTCGAAAATGAGTATTCAAAATGTACAATGTGTAAATAAGTAAAGGAGCAGAATAGAACTGAACAGGGAAAGAGAAACCTGGTTGTTAACGATGAGATCACACCAGCGAAAGAGGTCTCTTAGATTGAACTCCCAAGGCCCGCCCTTCTGCCCCCACAGGCGGCAGACCACAATCTCAGAATGCATCTACAAGTCAACACAAAAAGTTGTCACCTTTCCCTCTAATTAACTACATGCCAGAAGATATGGAAAAATTATGGATCTTTACTTTAAATCAGATTTCACAGATTGCATGGTGGTAATACTAAACACAAGATGCCAAGTAAATTTAACTTGTGGATAATATATGGATATTTTACAGTCTAATCGGTTTGCTCAAGATAATTCAAGTGGCTAAATATTCAACACAACAATTATTTCAAAAGTAAAAAGTCTATTGCAATGCAAGACGTTCGCAACACAATATCCTGTGGAAACATTAACCTCAGATAATAACAGTGGAGTACAAAAAACTCATTCAACATCAATCCTTCATGTCGGCTTTCCATATTCAGCTTTCCATATTCAGCTCTCCCTTTGCAGCAATGGTTAGATGTTTCCAAATAACATTGTCTGACGATTCATGGTCTTTCGCTGTCATCCTCCATTTTCAATTTCATCTCAAAAACTATTACTTACGATTTATAACAAGAGCAGAACTTTGAAAATATACTATACTTTATACGCATAGAATTAATCTTCAAGAAACTAACCTAATTCAAAATGTCCAAGTCTAAATCTAAGTCAGCAATGGGTTTAATCTTCACTCAGTCTGTTATTCATAAGGTTGGCTTGAATAAGGACAAGTTTGTACAGAGTTCACCTGGCTACTACACGAGTTGATGAAAAGCCTATTGCAATGATAATAATATCATGCTGGACACATAACATGCACACTTATAATTTCTGTTCTAATCGACCTTCAGAATGAATGACCTTCACAAATATTAACAAGGTGTTTTAAGGAAACGACCTTCACATTAATTTCAAGCAATTAATTCAAGAGAACTATTCCTAATGCTATCAATATTACTTGAGCCACTACGCACAATGTCAATCAGCACATCAAGAAACTATTAAACATACTATGAGATTACCGTTTCATTGAACTTGACCATGTTACAGAGCATCTCCTTCGGTAGCTGCGAGTAGCTTGACGTCAGTATGTGCAACAGATCTGACTCATTCAGAGCTTCTATATAAACCTGGGAATATTGCAGACAGAACTACATATAGAATAACTTGTATCACAATACCTACTGCAAAGAGTACACGGTGTCACAATAACTGCTGCATAGAGTACACGGTGTCACAATAACTGCTGCATAGAGTACACGGTGGTACAATAACTACTGCGTAGAGTACACGGTGTCACAATAACTACTACATAGAGTACACGGTGTCACAATAACTACTACATAGAGTACACGGTGTCACAATAACTACCACATAGAGTACACGGTGTCACAATAACTACTGCATAGAGTACACTGTGTCACAATAACTACTGCATAGAGTACACGGTGTTACAATAACTACCACATAGAGTACACTGTGTCACAATAACTACTGCATAGAGTACACTGTGTTACAATAACTACTGCATAAAGTACACTGTGACGCAATAACTACTGCATAGAGTACACTGTGTCACAATAACTACTGAATAGAGTACACTGTGTCACAAAAACTACTGCATAAAGTACACCGTGTAGCAATAACTACATATATTCATCATTATTTGAATCACATTTCATATAGACTCGACTAGCAAACATTACATGTAATTATGTATACATGCATATATGTATGTTGCGCTTATAACGCACCATCTAAGTTGCCAAAATAATAATAGCTAAATAAATAGCCTTCATACTTTCAATGTACTTTTAACACCCAGCAATTTAAGCCACATTTCCCGCAAAAAGCTTGAACATTCAGAGTTTCTTCAAGAAGATTGAATACTATAATGCACTTATGTGCAAAAACGTGCAAAGTTCTCAACTGTAATGCAGTGCAATGCTAATGCTGTACTGTAATGCTAAGGTTCCAGCAGATCTCTAGAGTTACAGAAATGAACTGCATTCTGCCATACGATCAAACAACGAACTTACTCTGCTTAAAGCGAAGGCACAACTTCAAGTTGAGATAAAATTAATGGACTAAATAAACAGTAATCGTTTGAAAATGAGCACATTTAATAACCAGCAACATATCGAACACAACAACCTTCAGTAGAACCGCATCCTTAGGCATTATTATTACATGTCCTTAGGTAGATATATATCATTATTATTACAGGTGTCACTGCTAATACAGGTGTCATTGCTAGTAGTACAGGTATCACTGATAGTACAGGTACCACTATTAATACAGGTGTCACTGCTAGTAGGCCTACAGACCTGTGTCACTAGTGATATAACGAGAGGTACTCACTCTGTGATGATGATGATGATGATGATGATGATGATGATGATGATGATGATGATGATAGTGCTCTGTCCGAAGACAGGTCCTGGCGATGGTCATATGTCTTACGTATTACTATGCATAACCTTTTATCACTTTTTACTCACTTTGTATAAAAAAATTCACAAATTTGCTACGATTTCTAATTATGTATTAATTGTAAATAATGATCAAATGTTTAAAATAGACATTAGGCAATAGACATGTTAACTATACTATTTGAGAGGGGGTTAGACAATAGACCGTCTCAATCATGGATGCCTGTATCATACCTGAGAGAATCGATTGAGAAATGACTTTGGAAGTCCTTTGCGTCCGCCGCCTTCATGCAGCGGGTTCTGACAGGCAAACAAACGAGTACTTTCATGATTGATGTGGAACGTCATGCCAATCTCAGGGATGAAAACCTCAGCGCGGTGATCCAGACAAGAATTGAGACCTTCCAGTACGGCTTGAGAAGCAAGGTTCAGCTGCAACATCATCGTCATATCGTTACCCCAACATCATCACAGTATCATCACAGTATCATCCAGTATCATCACAACATCCTCACAGCATTATCATAACATCATCAAAACATTATCGCAACCTCATCATAACATTATTACAATTTCATCACAACAATACCACAACAATACCACAACATTACCACAACATTACCACAACAATACCACAACATTACCACAACATCCTCTAGACCATATAAGCAGAAGCCGTATTGTTTTAAATAATATCAGTAATAAGCCGCAACAAACATGATAATTAATATCGGTAATAAGCAGCAAACATGGAAGTGCAAAATATCAACAACAAAGAAATATCTCCTTTTCTATCTCCAACAAGCAGTTTCTCACCTCGTCAAGAACAATCCAGTGTCCAGCTTTGAGTGCACTAAGAAACGGACCATCTCTCCAGGCAAACTCTCCGCCCTTTCCACCTTCAACCGGCAAGTCGGCTCCAAATAAATCTGTTATGTCCTGATTGGATTAAACATAAACACACTGAGAATAGAACGACTTTAGTAGTGTAAACTAAATGTAATATTTCTGTAATATATTACAGAATTAATTATGACATTGCTTGAATCTAGATAGTTTTAAAAAAAGGTTCAGCCACTTTAAAAATATACATAAAAATAAGTCGAAAGCGAAATCAAAATGAACCACTTTGATAGTTATGGTCAACTGAAAGCATCACTGTGCCTGTTACTATGACACCTTAATTATTACATTATAGTACTTTAACAAAAATAATAATATTAGTAGAAATGTATATTAATCAGACTAAAGCATTTCACTTGCCCATCGGAATGTCACAACGAGAGTCATGGCACGCATGCGCATGGAAAGGAAATGAAAACATGTCATACATATATACATATAAGGTATCTCTATGACAAAAAACATTGCTGTAACATAAAGCCACGCACTGTTTGCTCGGAAAGGTTAATGCGAACAAGTTCGTGTCCGGATGCTTTAGCAAGCGCAGACACCAGACTAGTCTTTCCGACGCCTGGAGAACCTTCAAGAAGAATCGGGCGAGACAGCTGTAGCGCTCGCATGACTCTCAGAGCGTTGAGGAAAGTCGTAGGTGCATTCAGTGCATACTTATTCTCTGCCGCATCCAAGGCATTACCTACAAACACAGTGTGAATACAGTATGATAAAGTACTCTGGTATGTCATTTTAAAAACATTTAAAGTACTCTCAAAAACTGAAAGTGGTAAATTGTCTAATTTTAGAATAAAGTATTAAATACGTAAATTTTAAAAACATTTTAATTCCATACGAGACGACATATGCAGGGTGTAGGGAATGTAAACATAATTAAGTGCAGATCAGAAGAAAAAAAACAAGACAAACCTTTCAAATCCTAGACAGTGGAACAAAAACATTACTAACTGGTCAGCATTGGACAAATATTTGAAGAGCTTTCAAGTGTGGGCAAGCTAGCAACAGTCCTATTTTTTTCTATAAAAAATGCTTAAACTCTTTAACCGAAGATCTTCAATCAGGAACCATGAAGACATCAAAAATCAGCACAATGAAATATAAAACCAAAAAGAGAAAACAATACAAAACTAAAAACCTTTGCGGATGTAGAACGGATAAATGCCGAATGACTCGTCATCAACTGAAATCTTCTGCGAGTTGTCAGCAGAACGTTCCGGTGACACGTCTAGTCCGAGAGATGAGAGATTGTGACGTCGACCGGTGGATGATGTGATCTGGTTCAAGAGAAATGCCAAACACTGCTCCTTCACGGCAGACAGTTCTCCAGTGATTCCAGTTCCTGTCGATCCTGGACAGTTCAGAAACATGAATAGCCATAATTAGCTTAGAACCTTCAACCAAAAAATCCATCAACATAAAAATTCATTAAGAGATGATGCTTTTCTACACCTATCTATGTTCTTAATTGAAACTTTACAAATAAGCACAGTATCTGACTACACAGTTCTAATTTTTACAACTAATGTGATTTTGCATAATACCTTCAGTCATTCATCAAACACTGTGGTTTCTGTGCTAATGGAATTACTCAAGTCGATATAAAATCATCATCACCATCTTCATCTATCGTACACTCTTAAAGTGTCTATAATTAATACTAGGGTTCATTAAACCACCTAGATATAATACATCCTAGTATTATATTCATGGTTTACAACATGAGACTTACCTGATCCCAGTGCGTCAATGAAGACCATGCATGCTCCATGCACGTACGCCACGGCCGGGTCGAGACGACGCAACTCTGTCGCACCGTCACTACTCTCAGTGTCCATGACATCGTGTGCACTAAGTGACCTTTGTGCGGTTTCGTTAATGAAGTCAACCCACGATAGAATGTCACGTATCGATATGATGGCCCTACAAATAATATGAGAAATACGCTGCAATGGAGTAGAAAATATAAGCTCAGATATATTGTGTAACTATGTATGTATGTATGCACTTTCTTTCACATGCGCCACGCGTGCCAGTGATCTCCGTCACTGGCACGCATTTGTAACGATAATCATCATTGCTTTGCAGGAAAGCAATCTTCCAAAAATTTCAGAGTATAAAGGACCCAGCTGACACTAGAAAGAATTATACACATTTATTTTAATGAACGTAACACCTGCAACAAAATTCAGAAAATTAAATAATAACAGTAAAAGCCTTAAAAAGTATCAGCTAAAAAATTACACGTGTCAAAATTTTTCAAAACTAACTTGCGCCCGAAATCTTGGTTAGAAAACCAATCCACAAAGTCCATAATAGCAGCTCCGAATCCACTTCCACTTGACTGCATCGAGTCACCAGCAGCCGGTGGAGGGAGGAGCCTGACACCCGACACAATGTTGTGTTCTATGATGGATATCAAGTCCACGCGCTCGTGCACTGATGGGCACCAAATCTCAGTGAAACGATTTCTCAGTGCCGGAGAAAGCTGCACAGATATATAGCATCGTCAAAGCAAATCATCAAAACAAATCAGCAATAATCTACATACAACTCATCGTCACATCTTTCCCCACTGATATTGTTCACAATTAGTGCTACATGGTTAATTAAAGTTAGCTGAATATTATCAAAATGTTTCATTCCACCATTAGGAGGGAATAGTTGACAAGCATGCTCCCATTGATTAAAAACTTTGCAGAGATTATGAATTTGACACATGTGATTTTACTGAAGCAGTTTTACAGCCGGATGCCCTTCCTGACGGCAACAGACTCACTGCTCGCCTTGTCTAGCACGTGGAGGAACATGTAAGTCAATTGTAAAAGTTGACACAACTGAATTAATACATATGAAACTAATGCAGTAAACTAATACTTAACATTTTATTTTAATCAATAACTAACTAATATTACAACCACTTATTATCTGACGTCAGTTTTTTCATCCCCATACATTTAAAGAGTTCCAAATCAGCACCAAACACATATACATTGATTGACCTGTACAGCTTCATGCATAAAAGGAATGCTGCTAAGGATTTACCTTTTGGCATCAAAAATAGGTCATGTAAGGTCTCATCAGTGCATCACAATGTACAGTAAACACCTTACCTCTTTTTTGCCATAATCTCCGCCCGGATTCATCGTTGCCACAATGCGGAAGTCTGGATGCGCTGTGATCTCATTCGACGAATCATGCGGCCCGCTTGCCTTCTCAACCAATAGCAGCCTGCGTTCTGGTTCAAGGACACTATTCAGCCTCTCGAGCACAGAGTCGTCAGCCAATGAGATTTCATCTACGAGCAGTATGACGCCATCTTTCATTGCTTGCACCAGAAGTCCATCACACCACTCAAACAACTGTTGACTTTCCATTTCATCATCATCATCAGTCTGCAACACAATAACGAACCAAGTTGCACCAAATCCATGTTGTACTTAGTCCAAGTTGTACCTAGTTGTACCCAGTCCAAGTTGCACCCAGTCCAAGTCTGTTACATGTCATGAGTAAGGTTAAGGAGAGGTCACAAAAGTTATTCTAAACTTCTCTAATATTAGAACTGCACGAGTCCATATAAACATACATCTGTACCTGTGCTATAATCTCCACCTCCCATTACTCCATGTGTGATTTATTTGCCAGGTTGTTCTCTAAAGCAACTGCAATTGGAAAAATGCAATTGTATAATAAATTAATATAGTAATTATGTCTTTCAAAGTTAGCAGTGTTCACAAGAATCAATAACAAACTTCCAAAGAGCGGTCGATTACTGACGAACTTTCTGTTTTTTTTTGTGTACAACAATTCTGCTCTTTAACAAACTTAGAATAACACAAAAACTCTGTTTTATCTTCAGAATTTAAACCATGATCGTCCTGATCGACCCTTAAAAAAGGAATACAAAGTATTTACAAAGAATCAACATTACAATTTAAGGTTTTTACAGTTATTGCACTTTGCCCGCTTAAATCAACACGGCACACTATATACAGCTGCACATACCTGATGATGTCTGATGGGTCGGAGTCCTCCCAGAAAGTCAGACGCCTCTGTATGTAGATGACAGTTGATGGAACAGAGCTTGGTTGCATGTAGAGCTGCATACAACTGACAAACAGTCGTCTTTCCGCACCTGAAACATGCGTTGACGAATCGAAAAATTAATTGTAAATGTTGATAGTGAACCTATCATCTACCTACACTGAAGACTTCTGCAGTTGAAATTAAGTAACTTAATGATAGCTCAACCAATAACCTGGCTTAGAAAGATTATGCAAACATTTTCTATCACCAAAGAGGGAAGGATGCATATTACATTCTGCCACTCTTACATGGATCAACCACATCAGTCAAAAACTCGGAAAAAATTTAAATCAAAAGCTTTCAATCAAATTACGTCTTAAATTAAGTAAATAAATTGTGGCAAATAAACAACACTTGATGAAAACAACCATTACCCATCACTCTGTACACAATATCAATCAAAAGAACATGTGAGGACGCGCTACAAATAAGCCACCTGGTGAAACAGACAATTTTAATACTCTGCATAGCACAATTATAAACAGGCAGGTATAATTATAATAATAACTCACTTGACAAAAAGCTACTAATTTATTAATACAATAAAATGTTTCATACTATTCAGAAACTTGTTTAAAATAAAAATTTATATTTAAGCTTATAACCATTAAAATTCACAATTTAAACAAATCACAACCAGTAGATTAAAATACTGCGTGCAAACATCACGTACCCTGTTCCTCCGATGAGAAGTACGGGTTCGCCGAACGTAATGGCCTGCGCAATAAGAACGGCCATTCGACGCATATTGTACGTCCAAACGATGTGCGAGAAGTTTCTGTCCGTAGATTTGATCATCCGCTCAAGAATGGGTCTAGTTGTTGCAGACGTGTTCTTGGACAGCGTGAACAGATTATCGACAGAAATTTTACGCTTGAGATGTTTCTCGATGACTACTTTGATCTGCAGCTCTTCGTCAGGATGACGCACTCGGCCAGCGAGAAGCATGAAACCTACGCAGAACAGTGCGCATAGAGACATTACAGCAGGGTGACCCAATGAAGGTAATATAGGGCAACCCAAACAAATTGTCATTTTTCTTCATCAAGCTGCTCATGTTTCACATACAAAATTGAATCAGCGTGCAAAATTGAATTCAAAAGAAAGTCCAACGTAACATCACTTGGTATTGTGGCATCACTAACTAACTGTTGCGAACCTTATACAATTGCATCAAGTAAGGATGTGTACAGAAGATTTAGTATAATAGAGGTAAAAAATCATTTATACTTGTAAACATTACTCATAAAATCACACAACCCCTCATCACAGAATGGAATCAATACAATACACATCATTCACAACACAACCCAGAACACAAAATAATACCAAATTCATTTAAACAATGCTAGCAGAAAAACCCATTACCATTGTCGGCCAGCAGCTGGTTCCAGTCGAAGAAGTTGGAAGAAGATGAAGTGTCTGCGCTTGCACGACGGTACCGTTCTGCCCAGCGGAACAAATCTCTCAGAGTGATGAAACCCTGCTTGCCGGCAAAGAGACCGGAGCTGCGACGTTTTGTCTGCACAACACATGGAAGCTTCCATTAACAACTGCAATGTAAAGTATTGGCTTATTGCTCAAAGGTAGCCAAATGCTGATCACCCTTAACCTCAGCCTAACATTATGCAAAGGTCATCTAACCTAGGTGAGTGTACAAGGTAAATATAACAATTAACTTGTTAGCTTAATACAGCCAGTGCTAACTAAGTTAAAGTGATTGGCAACAGATTTGAATAGACAAGTTTACTCAACTTTGTTATATATAATATAGCCAGCTTGGCCCAGGAGTTGAAATATTAGTACATGAGGTGAGTGCTTAAAAAGTGAGTTACCGGTGGTCTCATACATTATACACAGTATCGATTCTATTTTAAACAGTGTATATTACACAGTGTAGATGCTATGTTAAACAGCATATATTCTATTATACACGGTATAGATGCTACTATACACAGTGTAGATTCTATTATACACAGAGTAATACAGAGAATACGCAGTGTAGAACGTATCATGGCTTCTACAATAGTCATGTGACAGCTGAAACCTGAAGCTCAAGCATGATGGCGACAAGATTCTTGCAGTGAGACGGAGGCAGATCACATCGCTGATGAAGTATAGTCTCAAGCTCAACGCTTGGGATCTCGTCAAAGTGAAGCTCGATGAAACGATTGCGAAACGCTCGAGACAAAACCTGCGCAAACAATGACAACCGATCACATACTTGAACATCCGACCAATATTCAACATCTGATTCGTGAAAGCTAACCATACTGGACAGCATCGACCATTGAGCAGAAACAACACAATAAGACAAGAAGATGTCCGTCAAGTTGGCAGTGCCCAAAAAATAAACCCACGATTGCCCAAAATCCGAGATAGCCATTTGGTTGTACCACGTTAGTACTGGTTAGTACCCGAATTTCATCGTTTGTACTGTTTCCGTTTCGGAGATATAATCGAAACAATGGGCACTGCCAGCCAGAAATAATACAGTACATCCCACATGAAACGCACATCTACACAAAAAAAAAACTATTCCATTCGTTTGTACTAGGTTAGTACTCGTTAGAACCCAAATTTTATAGTTCGTACTGCTTCCGTTTCGGAGATATAGGCAAAACAATGGACACAGCCAAACCGAAACAGCCCAGACTAGCCGCAATAGAACGCCCACACACAGTAAAACCAAATAGAAGTACAAACGATGAAATTCTGGTACTAACCAGTACTAACGTAGTACAAACGAATGGCTATCTCGGATTTTGGGCATTCGTGGGTTTATTTTTTGGGCACTGCCAACTTGACGGACATGACAAGAAGTCAATTTGAAAATTAAAAGACAGATAAGGTATACGGTTTTATAACAGAGAACTGATTTCTGGTTACGCTAAAAGTTCATCACAATAAATCTTATAAAATCTGACAAATATAATACTAATTCAGCTGCACTATAATCACAACATAATTTATACAAGAATATCACCATTTTATACAAGCATAGTACACTTGCATATTAGGTTGTAGGTGAGTTCATTCAAAAGGTTATTAACCACAGCATGTACGTTATTAACGATAAAACTAATATATCAACAATCAATAACCACCTTGTTACAAATCTTATCAATTGAACACTCTGAACGTTTCAAGCACATGACCAACCCTGCATGCGTGCATCAGGTCATAGGTCACTCATCTACTTCCACCCTACGGCATAATCTCTAAGACTAATTCAGTACGGTACAAATATCAGTAAGGCATAACACGATGATTGATGCTAAAAAATGCACTAGCACTTTATGTGAACATTTACGTTAGATAAGATTGTTGCAGACCTTTCGCCCGCCATACAGGCCAGGAGGATTCTGTGTGGCAAAGAGCATGAAGCGTGGATGAGCTTTGACAACTTCTTGAGTCTCCGGTATAAACAATTCCCGATTGTCATCAAGCAGCTGTCGAATTGAACAAGAGAATACCAGTACATAGTAGATTAATCAGTATAGATTAGATACATCAGCCAATTCAGTACATACTAGTCATAACCCATCAAAACTGAGACCATTAATGACAATTTCTGGTATAAGTATCTAATTATATAAGATTCTCAATTGCTTATATAATAAAAATTTTATTTTAGCACATAAAATGTACTGTATATATAACAACTGGATTGGACATTTGTTGAGGGGCGAGGGATTGATGAAAGATGTGATAGAAGGCAGAATTGAGGGTAAGAGAGGACCAGGAAGACCGAGA
>JAQFYQ010000024.1:0-26731 GCA_034694885.1 Buchholzia appendiculata | reverse complement strand
TCATAATTAACGTGTTTATCTTTACTTTTAAATAATGATAGTACATTACATTTCTTAGCATTCAATTTCATCAACCAGTATAAAATAATATAAAATAATAATAAAATCATCAAATAATATAAAATTATAAGTTAAAGAGCGGTAATTTAATTTTATGCAATTCATCTAATTGCATAGTTGGGAGCATGAAGAGTTTAAATACACTGGAACCATCTTTAATCTGCTACCTTAAAATACTTTCCAATATTTATTCTTTATGAAATATTTAATCCCATAGCTGTGGACTTAGAAAATCACCTGCATCCATTTTATCTGAATTTTCTGCTATGTCATATATTATTACGGTGACCGGCTGTGTATCCAGTTTCAGGATAATTGTAAACATTTTGTTTATTTGCGCAAATAAATAAATAAATAGAATTATTAGGATCAACTCGAGCAGATATTAAATCCGTTTATCCGATTCGCATAGTCTGTTTAACTGCTCTGTTTTATTGACTTATATTATAATGATACGTTAAGTTTATGTAGACATTTATTGTTTTATTACTGCTGATAAAGCGCATTGTGTGTAGAGTACGCAGTACTGGCGCGAAGCTCAGTGCGATGTGACGCTAACCTATTTCTAACAGATTTTGGTATTCAGTTATATCACGGTTTAATTATGATGCTGTAATTTTTTTGTGTATGTTATAGATAGGAATACATATCCAAATTAATGTTACTTTAAAATAAGATATATGTCGTATTATGATGTAATTTTAGTCCAGCATCACCGCATTTATTTTCTCAGCAGATGAGCAACCGGCCTCCGCAGGCATATAAACTTCATTATGTATAGTTTATAGTTATAATGTTGGGGTCTGCTTGTTTCAAAGTAGGATTTATATGATTCAAAGTGGAGTTTATTGAGTTCAAAGTAGGATTTATAGGACAAGTAATGATTATGTACGGTTCAAGAAAGGTTAGAGTTGGGGTTAGTTGTGGCAACAGGTGTTTCTTTTAATTTGTGTCCATTGATACAAAAAATTAGCGGCCACAACCATTTGCTAGTCCAGTCAGATATAGCGCCATGATCACGTTCGTCAAGTTGTCGCAACATTCATCGCCTCATTCACCGGAAACAATAATTTACATCATGATTGTTTAATTTACGGGATAATTTACATGATAATTAATTAAATTAATAATTAATTACAGTAATTTTACGTTTTAATTATCGGAAACAGACCTTCTGATGAGTGTGATGATGAATGTGGCGACAACTTGACGGAATCTCCCTAATAGTATCACGGCTGGTTTGACACCAGTGGAACTCTTTAAGGTTTGACACCTGTGGAACTTTTAGGTGCACCCAATTCAAGGGCCGTTTCATATAGTTTACGATTCAAAATTGTATAAAATTAAAACTACATACAGTTTATTAATACTATCAGAATCTGGAGATACGCAAAATTTGCTGACTGAAGATGTGGTAACATAGTCAATGTGATAACATGGTCAATGGTTGTCTAGCACTGATTTTATGATTAAATGTTAAAAGAGTTTTCTGTTAATTTTTCTTGTTCTGTTCCGATTGTAGAGTTTAACAGCTTGAAATCAGTTTCTCCCTTTACATGACGAAGAATGTTCGAACTGCTGGCAGTCACTTGATGACGACTGGTAACCTGTGAAGTGTTTTTAATATACATGGTCAAACCTGGACATACCTGGTCATACCTGGTCATATTCGGGTCATAACCTGACTGTACCTGGTCATACCTGGTCAGTTGGTACTAGTCATCATGGCAGAGCGTGAGAGTGGCAGGCAAGGCAATAGATGCACATCGGCGTCTGTTCTGCTGGGAATCGTCAAGTCGCGTGTCAAACATCTGAGAGAAGTTAAAGTCAAGGATGAGAGCAGCGGTGAGTTAGTGTGATTGTCTTGCAGCACTGCTGTTGTTATTCTTAGTCTCGTTTTCATTAGAAATGTTGTTAAGTATATTGTTAGGTATGTTATTAATGATGTTAGGAATGATGTTGTTAGGTATGTCGTTGCAGGCATAAAACTCGCTGGTAACAAATAGCGCGACAATGACGAAGGTATTACTTTAACAAAATGTGTTGTCAACGTTGAAATTAGTTTTAGATGGAGTTAATAGGAGCTAATTGATAATACTTAGCTAATTTGATAACTTTGTTTGACAATATTGGTGCGGCGAGTCCATTGACCGTCTTGAGTTATGATCTTTACTAACCTATACACTAATATTACTCTTTAGTCACTGACGGACTACGGCCCAGGAGTAGATATATTTTTCACCTACCGTAGCTCTGTCGTTCTACGTTTAACTTGTGTTTCATGCAGGTGATGAGACGTCGGTGCACCCTAGTCAAACATCTTTGACATCCGAGACGGGACAAGTTTCAAGTTCTCCGACGTCACCAGCGCGCGTGTCGATTAAGGGCAGCAAAGTTCACAGCAGCATATCATCATGTATGTGTCACTGTCACTTCTGCAAGCTGTGCCATCGATCATAGTTTTTTTTTATTAGCAAAAGATTCATGACGTTTTGTGTGTCTCTTGTTGTGTCACATTGAAATATGGTTGTGGTTAATCGGTGTTATTTTGTTACTACTTGTACTATACATTTAGGTATTTTTGCTTTTAGTATTTCTTCTTTTCATCTTGGAGCTTCCAGTTTAAGCTAATTGGTATTGGGCAACGTGTGAGGTGTAGGATTTCGTATCATCAGTTATGAAGCAGAAAGTAAAAACAAAATAAAAGTGAACCGTAATACTTCTTATTGATTTTAAAGTACGGTAGTAACTCTTGTGCGATACATGTTTCTATAAGATCAGTTTTTGAGTAAACTGTAGTTCACTGTGTTAGGTTTGAATTTGTCTCTACGCAATTATTTTTTAAAATCACAAACACATAACTCTGTTGTTTTTTTATTTTGTAGTATTTTCTCTTATTTTTATTTTTTGAAATTTATTGATTGTTTGTTTCAGCTCCGAGTGTGTCTGCGTCTCCAAGCTTGTCTGCTTCACCGCAGGCAACTAATTCAGAGTACCTCAAGCCGTTCAAACTCGGCAAGTTTCAGTCTTTTTAGACTATTAATCTGTTTTATCAGTGTTTCAGAAATTACGGTATGGGTTAAGCCTATACAATTTTTATTTAATTTGTCATTTTTAGAGCAAACATTTATTTTAACCATAGTGTTCGTTTTATATGAATTTGAACTTGATTATTTTGTAGTATTGAACGTCGCTGTGTATGATATGAGTGTTCGATGTCATTTTTGAAATAAATCTAAATGTCTTTATTGTGTTAAATAGGCATTGTTGATGACAATGAATCTGCAGTGTAGTGACGTATGTCTGACTATTTGTGTGTATGTGACATGTGTATATGATACCGGTATACAGTATGTGTGTACGTGATGTATATTTGTATTGATGTATGTCAGACTAACCATGGCTATTGACTGGCAGGTTAATAACCTGTCGAGGAAACCATTTAACGTCATCTATGTAGTTAAAAACAGCGGGCTATACTATCTGTATTCTAAAAAACATGCGTAGAAATGGAATTATCTGAGTCTTGCCCATTTTTGCATGATCATTATTGGTACTTGTTGAAATGTTTGATAAATTGTGAAAATTTATTAATGGTATGTATATTAGTTTTTTGTGTATAGGATGGTGCCGAGAGATCGTCCAACGTGGTACGACTGGTCCTGGTGACAAACATAATTACGATGTCTACTACTTTGCTCCGGACAACAAGAAGCTGGTCGGTGTTATTTGTTGCAGCTGGTTTTATTGAATTGACTGACTTCTTGTTCGACCAGTTCTCGGAACTAGCAGAGTATTAACTTATTTGTCTTGGACATTGTTATGATTGTTATTGTGTCTATCTTTGATCATATATTAACATACATGTGTTATATTTTGTTTAATTAAATTGTACGATGGAGAGAATTAGATTCTCGTACCAATACGAATGTCTCGAGCTCGTATGAATGCAACTATTGTTAGGATTTGTACTGCTAGTATGATTTTGGATTCGGATAAGTGGTGCATGTATTTATCAATGCATGTATTTATCAATGCATGTATTTATCAAGTTGAATTTGTGTTGTGGAATGCGTTTGTTTGCATTCGCTGTTCATTGGATTAAAATCAGTCAATGCGATTAAATAGTCAGGTTCGCAAGGCATGGTATCATGCCATGTCATGGAGGTGTCATGAAGGTGTCATGTCGTCATAGAGGTATCATGTCATGTCATGGAGGTGTCATGTCATTGAGATGTCGTCATGTCATAAAGGTATCATGTCATGTCATTGAGGTGCCATGTCATTGAGATGTCATGTCATAGAGGTTTCATGTTATGTCATGGAGGTGTCATGTCATTGAGATGTTGTCATATCATAGATGTATCATGTTATGTCATGGGGGTGTCATGTCATGTCATAGAGGTATCATGTTATGTCATGGAGATGTCGTGTCATAGCGGTATCATGTCATGTCATGGAGATATCAAGTCATGGAGATGTTGTGAAACTTGTCATGTCATGGAGATGTCATGTCATGGAGGTGTCGTCATGGAGGTGTTTTGAAGGTGTCATATCATAGAGATGTCATGTCATGTCATGGATGTATTTTAAAGGTTTCATATCATTTAACTGTCATGTTATGTCATATAGGTATCATGATGAATGTTGTTATAAGTTTGTGTGGTAATATGGTAACATATTTTCTGTTGTTTGTTCTTGCAGAGATCAATTCCGCAGATAGTTGCTTATCGTGAGTAGCTTGAATCTATTATGTTTCTATAATTACGCTGACAGAGACGACATATGAATGAAATTAACGAGGCACGATAGTAATAGAAGATAAATTGAATAACTTTACTATTATTAAATGATTGATGATGATTAGTGGTTTTGTGAAGTCTGAGAATTTTTTTGTGGAGTTTTTGTTTATTATTTGAAAATATTATTATACAATTTTTTATATGATATTTCTTTTTATAAATAATAATAAACACTGTTGAACTAAATGCATGTAATGTAGCAATAGGCCTTATGATAAATGACAAATATCACAAGCCGGCTATCATAATCTTTGAATGATAATTGGCATGTAGCTTGTGATGGATAAAAACAGCTGCAGTGTGTGAGCTACTACAGTTCAAATTGTATACAAAGATTATTTAGTTTTGATGCTAACGATTTATTGCATCTGTTATCCAGTCTGTGACTACTGATGTAAAGAGATACCTGAAGCTAAAAATAGACGGCAGGAAATTTTGTTAGTAAAACCCGACGTACCAGTGCACAGGGTTTGATGCTAGTATTATTATGTTTACAGTGAAGATCCTGGGTACCGGAACGAAAGGTTTATTGCTTGTACTGTGCTTATTCTGTTGTATTTCAGTGGAAACCCTGGGAACTAATGCGAACGGTCTGACAGCCGGCTCTTTCTCATTCTCAAAACGAAGGATCTATTCTGAGCCGCATGAGACCGTCCGCTGGGCGGCCGCCAACAGAGGCGGCTTTGCTGCCAAGAAAGACAGCACCACGTCTGTTGCATCCACCACATCTCTGTCGGAAGGTAAAGTCCATGTTGCTCCGGGCAGGAAGAGAAAGACCGTGGATGATGGGAGCCCGTTGCCGGCAGCAGCAAAGAAAGCGAAACTGGATCGACGGAGGAGATCAGAAGTGGAGGTGTCCGGAGGGGCATCCGACGCAAGTTTTGTTTTCTCTGATCTCCAGGAGTTGAACCGAGTCCTTGCTGGCGACGGAGTGGCATCTGATGGTCTGGCAAAGCGAAACCGAATGGTGTCGGGTGTCGAGCACCAGGCTGACGGTGTACAAGTGGGCGCAGGGGTGGATTATGAGCAATTAGGGGAAGCTGTGCGTGGAAGGGGAAGACCGAGGAAACTCTCACAAGCCAGCTATGGAAAGGAAGACGTTGCTGGAGCAGATCAAGTTGTTCGGCCTGGTAGAAGAGCTAGCCTGGGCAAGCCAGCAGCTGCAGCAGCTGTCATCACGCCTGGGACAGCTGCTGACTCAGCTGCAGAGCAGCAGCCGCATTCTAGCGTGCGCGCATCTCGGGCCACCAGACACTCAGTTTCTATCTCGGAAGATGCGCCTGCGGAGACTGCTATTGGGGCGAAAGTTGCACGAGTTGCGAGAAGCACTTCCTCTGCGCAGACACCTGTAGCATCTGCAGCTGCGTGTATCCAGCTGCTTCGTGGTGACGGCGCTGCGGGCACTCCTGCAACAACTCTGACTGACACTGCCACTCTCGACTCGAATAAATCAGACTCAAAGTACGCTACAAGAAGGACGTCCGGAGTTGTTGCCAGGAACCCGTTTGCAGACGATGGAGAGAATGCATTGCGAGCGACTAGAAATGCAACTCCGGTAGCAGGCGCAGTAGCTTCGGCTGGCACGGCGAGCGATGGAAGGAAGAGGGGAAGAGCGAAGAAAAGCCTGGATGAAGCTGCTGTTGATACCTCACGTGTAAAGCCTGAGCCTTCGTTGGAGCTGGTGAAGAGAGAACCGTCTTCAGATCTGGCAATCGGAGAACCAACTAACCATGCAACAACGAAGGAATCGGTTCCGTCATTGAATCCAGTTCAGCTGTTCAAGTCTTCTGCTCTACCGAATGCAAGTCACTTGACATCAGAGCTCTCTGGGGACAACGAGATGAACGATAAGGAAGAAGGGTCGGCCGTTCCGAGTTCAGCAGCGGCGGCGGACGACGCGAGTGCAGCAGCTGCCGCTCCGCAGCTGTACAAGCGAGAGATAGTGAAGGCAGCGGCCAGTCAGGCGCTGAAGGCGTACATGAGTCGAGCTTTGCTGCCTCAAGCTGCTGCAGGCAAGGTGATGACGCATTCGTCTGCGGATGCACTAGAGAGTGGTCCTCCCACGTCGACAGTTGATTGCGCATCAGACAATTCAGGTTCACCAAGCGTAGTAGGTGACAGTGCGGCTCATAAACTTTGTGATGATGCAGATAGTAAGATAGCGGGTGACGGCTCACCTCGTAAGTTAGGCGATAGGGAAGTCGGTAAGGTGGCTGTCAAAGGTCCTAAGAAGCCGACTGCTGATTCTTCCCCTGGTACAGCTGCTGTCGCTGCTGCTGTCGCTGCTGCTGTCGCTGCTGCCACTCTCACTGCTGATTCATCCCCGGGTGCTGCTGCTGCTGTTACTGCCACCCTTGCTGCTGATGTGGATTCTGCAGCAGTTGTTGAAATCAGTGAAGAATCAGCCAACGCTGATTTGTCTTTAACAGCATCATCTGCACCTGCGAATGTCGTGAAGGTTGTTAAAAGAAGAAAACGTTCTACGAATATTCCCCTCGGAATCGACGAACATATCGGCAAGCGACGTGGCAGGCCGCCGAAGCAGCTGGATATCTATCATACGGGGATTGCGCCGACAGACAGTAAGAACGTTGGTGCTTTGAATAAGGTGAAAGATGGGAATTCGTTTAGCGAAGGAAACGACACGAGTGGCGACATGATGACTGGAAATGTGTCTGCATCAGAGAAAGGAACTGTTCAGAAGATAAAGCGAAAGCGTTTGTCATCGTCGAAGGTCGTCGACGACCTGATCGGAGACGAGTCGATGAACGAGGCGATCGTGAGAGCGTTCGCAAACGATTGCTCGATCGATCTGGTCGACGTGAATCTCGCCGCGGGTGTGCTGAAGAAATCTTCGGAATCTGGGAAAAAAGTGGGCCGGCCAAAATCCATGGACATTGTTCGAAAACTGGCAGCTGGTGCCGCTGGAAGTGTTAGCGATATGAGCCAATCTTCTTCTCTTGGTGACTCGTCTGCAGTTAAGCCCGTTAAGCGTAGAAAAACGAAAGTTGCGGCGGACGACTCAGCTGCCATTGCCCTGCCGTCAGGGGGATCATCATGTATTTCTGCTGATGTGCAGAACGAGAATGGAACGTCCTCACAGCAAGACATTATAGACCTTGTAGCATCCGGTGGAGGTGTGCCAAAACTGGCTCCGGTGAAAAAGCTTACCAAAAGTCCTCAAGTTCTACCAGCAGCATCTGTGAAGGACGGGTCGATGGCGCCCACACAGGGTCAAGGTAAGCAACAAGGCGTTAGGGTCGCGCCTAAGGGCGGACCGCCAGTGACGCTGATCAAGCTGGATTCTCACGTTACGCAAGGAGCGCTGTTTTTGTCGTTGCCACGTGCTCCGAATGTGAAAACTGTAAACGGGCAGCTCGTCCCCGTGACGCCGGGATCAAGTCTGATTCCAAGTATGTCTGAGAGAGCGTTGGTGCCGACACACGTCGGTGGAGCGGCGTCCGGACCTCGTCCCATGTGGGGGAACAGGCCGAATTATCCGGCAAATCTGTAAGTGATGCGATTGTTTAGCAGGAGTGATTTTAAATTATGCTTGTTCTGGTATTGCTAAGTTTTATTAGCACATGTTAGGCATGTTATTGCTTGCTTTGCACTGAACGAATGAGGTTGAGGAGGGCATCAAGACACAATATTTTCCGTCACTTTCTGGACAAGGCAAGCAATGAGATTATTGGGGTCGAGAAGAACACCCAGCAGAAAGTGTAGGTTCAATTTACAACGCATACTTGTGGTCTGTTGATCGGTTCATTTGTGCAATCTCATGGCATGAATCATAACATAATAATCATAATAATCATAATGTTATAATGTTAATAATATATATAATGTATATAATGTCTTAATGTAGATAATAATAAAGAACCATAATGTATAACTATGCCAATTATTGTAGAACCATTTGTGTAGAAACTACTATTATTATCAAAGGCACAATATGGCCTCTCTAGTGCTGACGTGCCAAGACAAATACAAACACAAAAAGAAAATCACAACGTTTTGGTGTCACCTAACTCCAGCGATGTAGCCAAGGCATTTTTCTCAAGGCAAGGCCAAAGCATTCGTTTTCAAGGGCAAGGCAAGGCATTTGGAAAATTGGTCAAGGCAAGGCAGTAAAGTGCCTCAAGGCAGCCTTAAGGCATGAAATCAATTCCAAGGCATACTAAAATGATATAGTCACGGCATTTTTTTCAAGGTCAAGACATTTTTTCCAGGGCAATTTTACTTCAAGGCAAGGCAAGGCATTTGAAAAATTGGCCAAGGCAAGTGCTGCCTTGAGGCAAGGCATCAAGGCCAAGCACTACATCACTGCCTAACTCTGAGCGGTGGCATGTTTAGCATGGAAATGCGTGTAATGTGCAGGGAATTGTGTCTACTGGAAATCTAGATGTAAAACAGTGATACTGATGCTAATCATGAGCGAAATGTATCATAGGTTGGGGGGGGGGGGGCTAAGCCCCAAACTCGAACCTGTTTTTAGGAGTAAATTTACATGTTGGAATATTGGAAATTGACCAGCTTCGCTTGCTCGTAATATTTTTTGAGGAAAAGTTGCCTCCAAGCATTGGAAGAACAATTTTGAAATTTAGCCCCCCTCCCTCACAAGCACTAAAACCAAACTACACCCATGACATTGAGGACGGTGGCCTATAATTGGGCGGCTCCACGGGTTGATCCATCGTTTGATTGAATCGTTTGATTCATCGCGTGATTGATCAGGGTTATTCGCTACGCGGTGAGATTCATCGTTTGATTGATCGAGCTTTCAATCAAATGATGAATCTCACTGTGTAGCCAATAGATTCTCACTGTGTAGCCAATAGATTCTCACCGTGTAGCCAATAGATTCTCACAGTGTAGCCAATAGATTCTCACAGTGTAGCCAATAGATTCTCACAGTGTAGCCAATAGATTCTCACCGTGTAGCCAATAGATTCTCACCGTGTAGCCAGTAGATTCTCACAGTGTAGCCAATAGATTCTCACAGTGTAGCCAATAGATTCTCATCGTGTAGCCAATAGCCCAGACATGTCAAACGATGAGTCTTGAAAATCAAACATGTTTGATTTTCAAGACTCATCGTTTGACGTGTCAGGGCTATTGGCTAGGCCTACCCGATGAGATTCGTCACTTGATTGAATCACGCGCTTAATCACATGATTCAGTAAAATGATGGATCAACCCGTGTAGCCGCCCAGTATAAAATTCGGAAACATTACAGCTTGACTCGGGGGTGAGGGGGAAAGATAATTATTAACTCGTTAAGTGAAGTGCTTATTGTCGTATTGCTCGGCAATCTTTGATTGAAATTGTCATATTTAGCAGAAATAGTTTCGATATTGTACCAAGTCTAATGACTTTTGTGGTTATTTAGCAATCAACTTGCAAACAGGAAACAATTAAAACCATTGAATGGAATTGGTAAGCTCAACTATCTACTTTATGTATATATCTGTGATCAATACACGACTACACGTGTCATGTAAATATGTATATGTATTTCTTATCTGTAGGTATAATATATGCAGCCTTGAGTGCCCGGGGCGCTTTGCCATCCCTCCGTCTCTCTATTGCAACGTCTGCATGACGGCCTATCACGCCGAGTGCGTTGGGTTCAGATACATCGCTGGATCAAATGTCGAGTTCACTTGCTGGGTCAGTTATGTCCTCATTTTGTTCAGATGAAATAACAGATTGAATTGTCAGTTTAATTCGACATAACTTGATGTTATGTAAGGTATTTATTCTATGTATTTTTAGATGAGTAGCAACTAATTAATTATTAATTAATCAGTGTGTGATAAGTTAGTGTTTAGTGTTTATTGTTGTTTAGTTAATTGTTATTGTTGTTATTAGTCGAGTTATGAGTCTCATTGTAATTACAAGGTCATGACACTACTTAGAAATACTTGTCACTAGGTAATTGTGGTTTTGATTCTGTTTCGCAGCCGTGTCGGTCCTCAAGCAAAGATGCGGACAAAACAGCGTACCCGCTGAACAACTACACCCCGACATCCTTACCCACCGACACCCCCAAGACAACAACTACTACCCCTGTTACCACGACGACAGCCGCTCCCACGAAGCCATCCTCTGGTCGGAACGAAGTGATAATCACGGACAAGGGAATTTCCGTCGTCAAATCCTCTGAGTCGAACACGACGTCCAAGGCTGGCGATGACGTTCCTACCCCGGCGCGTCCCACGGTGATCCGCATCAGTTCCGGTGGACAGGTGGAGATCATCGATGTGGAGAGCGAGACGGTGGATGGATCGGGTAACCCGGTGAGCTCTGGTAAGACAATAGTGGAGGAATCTCAGAGCAAAACAGCCGAGAAGGGCGCGGAAAACTCCGGCGGCGGTAAAGAAAAGAGCGATGTTGGTGGTGATGAGAAGAAAGCAAAGGTGGTAGAGGAAAGGGATGCGACCGAGGACGACACGTCCCCTAGTGAACAGACATTCAGTGGCGAGGTCGTCATGCTGCCTCAGGAATTGCTCAATCGTGTCGGGGCGTCGCGTCCGTTTGACTTTTCCGTACTGGACCGGCGTGTGCGCGTTGAACCTAGTCAGGTGAGTTGGATGAAAGAGGGATGCCGAGTCGTACTTCCAGAAGGTTCTCTACCGGAGGCGTACATGAAGGGGCCGAGGTGTCTCCTCAGTTTCAACTTTGAGTCGACCGACGACGAGGTTCCGGTGATTTCTGTTGGACTCGTCAGTGGTTGAATTTTACGGACTTTTCCTATCTATTTATACACATCAGTTTAGCTTGTTTTGTTTTAAGTGTGTGAAGTGTTCAGATATTGCGAGAATTTTAATTTTGATAAATTAAAGTTGATGGTGTTGCATATATTGTTGTATGATTTGCTATCTGTGTGCTTTGTCGCATTTTAACAAAGATGCAGTCCAGTAATGACTGAAAAATGAAATGGTATGGACTGCCCGGTATGTATCAGTTTATGTATTCGCTCTTTGTATGCGCTATTTGTATGCGCTATTTGTGTGCACTTGTGTATTCTGTGTACACTTTTATATAAGTTGTATGAACTTATGTAGGCCCGCCATATTTGACTGAGCTTACTGTATGTATGCCCTGTATGTGTGATGTATGCCTGGATGTGTGATGTATGCTCTGTGTATATTATGTATGCCTGTATGTGTGAACGTATGTTTGCCTTGTATCTTCGCCACAAATTGGTACAGTACAGACCTAGTACTAACCGGTGTCACAGCTGAAATCATGAATCGCAGCTGTCAATGTTGACTGTGATTTATCATATTGCTTGAGTTTGGTCTAGCTTGGATTCTAGCAGGATAAGGCGTAGAAATCCCAAATCGACTGCTTATTTCATGCTGAGCAGCTGTGTCAATGGCATCAATTACATAAGCACCAGAACTCTTAAGTACAGTGAGTATATGATGGTATAAGGTATACATTTTATATCTGCCATAATTTAAAGAGTTGAATTGGTGTTTACTGTCACCTATTTTGGTGTTACCGTTTTGTCTTGAAAATGTGGCATCAAACAAAAAGTAGTTATTACAATTGTAATTACATAATGTAGCAAAGTTGTGATAACTTTCACTCAAGTGGCAGGTCTTTAGCCAGCATTTCATTTCGGAGGTCTTGCCATTGAAATTTTTGAATGAATTGCTGACAAAATTATTAATATTTTTAAAGTCTAGGGGAAAGAATTACTGACATGTATGGGGGCAGCGGCCGAAACATGCTCCATTTTAAGAAAATTTTCATTTGGGATTTTGCACCAGTAAATCCAATTTAACTATCGGCCTGAAGATTGGTGTTGTGTGATATGGCCATTGGCTATTAACTGCAAGATTATATCTCTGCTGTCAGATTTTAAAATTTAGTTCATTTCTCTGGCAATGAAATAAGATTTTTTTTTGTTAATGACGTCTGCTATGTGTGTGTTCAGTTAATATATTCTTGTATATATGACGTCACGTATATTTTGTGCAAGTCTGTCTGTTTTGAGATACATCAATCAACTTTTATCTCCACTGTTTATATTGTGTAAATCTGCCATGCGTGTATAATATTAAATCCTTTAGTTAACGCGCACAGTTTTGTCATAATATGGAAAGATGCACTGCTGAAAGATTCACTATGCAAGCATTGAATCGCAGCAGGCAGGTGTAGGCCACGTTTAGATTTATCACATACGGTAGTTTGAGATGGTTCATGGTTTGGACATGCGAATAGGAAAGATGAGTGTGATTGGGCTAAGGCATGCTAGCACATGGTTGTTATTGAAGGTTGTTATTGGCAGAAAAACTGAGGAGAAAGACTTGGATGGAGTGTATGACCAGATGTAAAGATTATCATATTGAGAGCAGATGGCTTATGATCGGAGTCGTTGGAAAATGGTCAGTGTTGAAAATGTCAAACCATTTCTGTCGAGGAAAAGCTGGCATGCTAAATGCTGTTAATGATGAAATGACAATTTCCACCCATCAAGAAGAGTATGGATTTCTTGCTTGTCCATTTAACTAAATTGCTGTGCGACTCCAATCGTTTTCATGTGTTATGTGCTGTAAATAGCTACTACTGCATTCAGCTTTTACTGAAGACAACTTGGCTTGCAGTTTGTAGTCATTATACTGTTGCATTGCGCTGAGCATGCTATTGAGCATACTGCTACATTGCGCTGAGCAAGCTATTGAGCATACTGCTACATTGCGCTGAGCAAGCTATTGAGCATACTGTTAAATTGTGCTGAGCATGCTATTGAGCATACTGTTGCATTGTATTACAGTAAGTATAAGGACAGGACTCGTATTTGTCCTGCAAGTAATAAAAATTAATTTTGTTTACTCAATATTGGAGTTTAACAGTAATGCAAACAATTAATGAGAATCGACTTTTTTATTTATCAATGATTAAGAACTGTATATTGCTGATGTATTGTTGTTCATTGTGCTAACTTCAACGTCTAAATTATGTCTATGATTATGAGTGTCTTGCTTGTGTTTCATTGGTTTGACTCTTAGGCTAATTAATAGCTCTCTCTTGTTGATATTTTACACAAATATACAACTGCCCTACTGGACACTATTTCACCTATTGTGCAGCGCTGCATTCACAGACGGTTCATCCTGTGGACGTTCATTATAAACAAAGAGAAATATTAAAAAATCTACAACAATATGGCAATTCTGATTATCTGAAAGCGTCCCAAAGGTTAATCGTCTGACAATCTGTTTGCTCGATCCATTTGATTTTTCCAATGATCCGTCCTCAATGCATTTGATTTTTCATGTGAAAAACGAGTGCAGCATAAATCATATTATTTTAAGAAAATTTTAATTGTTCAATTATAAAATCAAGTATAATAAATCTACACAGCAGCTGCTACAACAAATAATGCACAGCTCATAGAAAACAGAATCTACAAAACGGAAAAAATATAAATAATTACATACACACAAACAACATCACAAAGATAACAACCATGATAATGCTCCATCTCAAATACAAGCACAGCAAAGGGATCTATTCATAGTCATGCGCAACAAGTCTCGTGAAATTTAAACTGAAATTATCAAAGTACATCCTGCTCGTTATCAACTCTTAACTGCATAAATATGTATTACAATAACGCAATATTAAATTTTCATTCAATTTCGACTCAGTATCTCAGAATCAGTTTTAGGTAATAACCCACACATGATTTATTTGTCAAGTTAACAAGTCGCAACTTCTATAAAACTGAACCGATGAGGAACACAGAGGCAATTAAATTATTCCTGTACGTGTTTCGAGTTCCAAGAAGAGCGCGAAGCAGCCATATGACGTCAGGAAGACCACTTCACCATAAAGTTCTTCATTAAATTAAAAAATCACCATACGATACACGCTCAATTAACTGGTGGTCAAAAAGAGTGCAGCATTTCTTGCCCCGCTCCTCCCCCCCCCCCCCCATATGTCCAAGACCATTGATGTCTAATTCATGCAGGAGGAATAGTGACATTGACACTATACTGTATATATAAGATGCGTCAGTTAGTTTCGCCGTGTTGTAATCACCAGCTCTTTTAAATTAAGTAAATAAATCAGTCGACCTCTTTCACTTAAGTGGGTCAGCATCGAAAGGGCTGTTGAGCGAGGTCAAAACGGGCCTGAATTCTTAGATTTTTCAATACTATTTGATACTGACCAGTTAAACACAGTAACTGGCTTTTGACTCCTACACATATCCAAAATCCAGGTTCTTGTCCACATTGCCTGCTCCAATTTCGATCCAATCGCAACATGTGTACAGTTCAACTAATATACATTTAAACGAACCTACGCTTCAACTAGCTGAAAGTCGTCATCAAAATATTAAGATAGTACAAAAACAAAACTAAATTCAGTCAAGAGTTACAAAGGCTTCGTCATAGCGTAACATAGATATACAGTATACAAATGTACATAATATACACAGCAGAGGCTACAGTAGTTACAAATACACATAATATACACCTATTATACATTTGTAACTTATAGAACCGTCTCAGTTGTACATGCATTTCACATACATAAAATTTAGAAATGCTTCAAATATTTTAAACTTGTCTGTTGCCTCCCCTTACACCAGTCAAATATACATACACAGTTGGAGATCGTTTTTTTTTTAGATGATATGGTGATTCTGTAAATCTCCAGTTATCATTACATTTTTAAGATAGTATTTACTTTGAATGCTTCTTTAAGCAATGCATGTTCATTCCTTCGTTCATTCCTTCATTCATTCCTTTTATAATGATCATCTATAGTTCAATCAACGATGAAGCATTCCTAGAATAACACAGAAAATATCGATGAACATCTGTCACAACTTCAGTATTGCTCCTTAGTTTCAATTTCACTGCGACATGGCGAGAGAAGCAGTGACCTCTGCCCCACCCTAAGGATGGTTTTAGAATGCCCCAAGAAAATCTAATTCACCTATAAACTTCCTCCTCACTTGATTCCCTCTGGTGTAAATCGTCCCCCATACTACGATTTTGTCCGCACCTACGATTTTGTAGGTTTAACCTAACAACGCATGGTGCGCTAGAAGTGCATCTTACATACATACATACATACTCAAACGAAGTAGCCACTCCATCCCCCTTCCCTGGGATATAGGCCTCCGAACAGAAGTAGGTTACAACAGTACTGGCACGTAACTAATCACAAACTATCACCTTATCAGCTACTATACGATCATATGTGTTACAAACATAACAATATCATTTACCTGAATATAAATTCAACGTGGTCTTGTACTGAATTCAGGAGTTCATAAACAACGAAGATGTGAAAAAGAACATAATCACATAGACTTGTAACAGAACTAAAAATTTACTCCAATATATTTTTAAGTGGTATTTTTCGCAAATTGACCTACAGCACGCTAAGGGAAATATCACTAACCAAGTCTTCCAACAAGGCTGAAATAGTCAGCAACACCGTTGTCAAATGAAAAAACATTGAAAAACAAAATCACAAATGTTCATTGGTCTCTCTACAATAAACTTCTCCTGAAACATAAAATAATATAATTTGAAAATGCAGTCTACATGATTGTCCAGCTGTGATCTCTGCAAACTAATTAGATTTTATCAACACTCAAACTAAAATATACTGTAAAACACAAAATTACATAACAATACAAAAAATGTACAGATTTACTACAAAAGATGATATCGTATCTACATATATAAACAAGATAGATATAAACAAGATAGACAGAAACAAGATAGATATAAACAAGATAGATATAAACAGAGATGAGATTCAGGTCGAGTCGCGTCTACTTTGCTGCGGTATTCTTCGGTAAACGTACGTTACTCTTGAGCAGAGTGCCTGAACACAACACAAAAACACATTTAAAGGTCAAATGATGTTGAACCTCCATTCAATAATTACATGTACACCCAGGTGTTCACTGCAGGTGCTCACTGCAGGTATTCCCTGCAGGTATTCATTGCAGGTATTCATTGCAGGCATTCACTGCAGGTATTCACTGCAGGTATTCACTGCAGGTATTCACTGCAGGCATTCACTGCAGGTATTCACTGCAGGTGTTCACTGCAGGTATTCACTGCAGGTATTCACTGCAGGCATTCACTGCAGGTATTCACTGCAGGTATTCACTGCAGGCATTCACTGCAGGTATTCACTGCAGGTATTCACTGCAGGTGTTTCCTTGACATCCAGCCCTGACTGAGATCTCTGGGACACTATTGAATCTAAGTCCATACCTGCAGTCAGTACAGACATCATGCGAAGCGAATAGTAGACTACTATGAACTGGTGATGACAATGATGACAACACAGATTGAAAACGTACACCGACTCAAACATAGCAATTACTCTCACAACAGTTCCGAACATTAATGCAACTAAATCTCCATCATGCAGAGATTCTGAGCTCTACGGCCCTCTTTCACTGCCGGTAGATCACACAACCAGTAAGGTACTGTTCAACATCTACGCTTGCGTGCATCGAATATTGCAATCTCAGAAAATGTCCAATTTGTATAATTTCAAACTTGATTAAAATCGCAGACACTGTCAAGTGTCCACGGCTAAAACAGTGGCTACAGTACTACGACCAGTGAAACACCTACAATAGATTTGGGATGACCAGATAGCTCATTGGTAGCATGCTCACCTCGTAATCGCAAGATTGTGGGTTCGAATTCGCGCCGGGAGTGTTGTCTGGTAACAAACTTGGGCAAGTTGTTCACGTCCCATTGCCTGTACGGGAAGGACCTTTGGCCGCCCACCCGTGCACATCTGGCCTAGTGGATCGGTGGTTAATGTCATGCGTAGTAATACGCAAGACAAATAACCATCGCCAGGATCTGTCTCTGGACAGAGCACTATCATCATCATCATCATCAAAGCTCTTTAATTTAATCAACACATGGGATAATTATACTATACATTAAGCGTGCTAGTTAGAACCATAAATTTAATTAAGATACGTACCATCCTTGTCGACAGTTATGAGAGCTAGTCGTTGAAAGTTCTTGACTATCTCACAGTGGAAGTCACTGGCAGACGAACCCGAGGCGTCGGCTAATCAAATACATATAAACAATACAACAATCTTTCGCATAGATAAGCGGAAACACCATCTAATAAAATAGCTATCAATTACTTCCATTTGGTATCAAAAGCCTACGGTAGCTGATTAGCCCTGAGTTATCAAGCATTACCTTGGCTCGATCTGTTCCTTCCAGTAACAAAACATGCTCAGCAAGATGAGCGATGACCGATGACATCATTTATGTCAGGAAGGGCACCATACCTTACAATCATTAAACATCAAATTACACATTTAACCTGCTGAATGTTCAAACGACTCTTTAGCAACTCAAGTATGCTTTGCCACATCCATGTGGTGTTTCGCTTTAATAACCACATCCATGTGATGCTGTGCTTTAATAACCACATCCATGTGGTGCTGCGCTTTAATAACCACATCCATGTGGTGCTGCGCTTTAATAACCACATCCATGTGGTGTTGCGCTTTAATAACCACATCCATGCGGTGCTGCGCTTTAAAAACCACATCCATGTGATGCTGTGCTTTAAAAACCACATCCATGTGGTGTTCACATCCATGTGGTGTTGTGCTTTAAAAACCACATCCTGTGGTGTTGCGTGTTGTCCAGTGGTGTTCCTTTAATTTTTTCTAGTATCTCTTTCCATGTGTTCGACAAGGCGAGCAGCGAGACTGTTGACGACAGGAATTGTTGACGACAGGAATTGTACTCTCAACAATCCATTTGGAACAATTACACCAACATCTGAGCAAAAACTTAAAGTAATTACAACCCATAAATGCTATAAACCTGTAGGAGGCACAGAGTTGGTGACAGCCTTGAGTTGTAGACACGACTCTATGAGATTATCCATCAGCACGGCCTGAACACAACACATACCTAGTTGTTCAGCCATTTTTGAAGCAGTTTTCCATAAGTTAAACAAGAACTAAAACAAGAATTTAATAATACTTCCTTTCACAAAAACTTTATATGTAGGTCAGAGCTAAAATCACTAATGTTTTCCGCACGAGTTTCAATCTGATAAGCACAGTTATAGCACAAGCTGACAATCGAGGGTATGATATATGCTTTCGAGCAGTGGTGTTATAGAAGAACATCAAAGAAAAATGATCGAACAAGAGTTCTATTAGTAAAGAATTTCTTGACGAATCAAGAATTTATCTGCTCATTTAGCTGCACTAATTATAACTTATACAATGATCATATTTTTTGCACTTATATTTGTGCAATAGACTAACCTGAATATATTCCACACAATTTAGATTCAAAGTTCCAAAACTGCTGTTGATCAATTGTAAAGACGTGCTCCGCATTTTTTGGTTGTTACTTTGAATAATACAAAATCTTGCATCTATACTATAGGCCTAGATTAGCACCATTGATGCTTCAATATGATCAGCGAATTATTAACCTTAAACCTGAACCTGATGTACACAAGTCACACCTGTGAAAGTATCTGATATCACATCACACCTGTGAAAGTATCTGCTAGCTCAAGTCACACCTGTGAAATTATCTGATATCATGTCACACCTGTGACAGAGTGTGATATCATAAGAAAGTCAATTATTAAACCCATTCCACACAATAAGGTAAGGCATAACTATATAGTCTTCACAAGGCATCATGAAATGAAAGTCTGAAAGTTAAGCCGACCTCCTTAGAGAAAATCTGGAGTAGTTTTGTGACGTTGCTGTCCTTCTTCTCGCGGAACTGGAGGAAGAGACATGGCATGCAGTTTGCATTCGTCACGTCGGAACTCTCCGCTAGCTGCCAGGAGAACTCCTCATACCAGAGACCAAGCAGAGGAACCTTGATGACACACAAAAGACACATACATAGCATATCCAGCCAGAAGACACATTCATTTAGTATCCATACGAACACCACAATCATCTATGAGTCAATCATTTAGGTCTTTCATAAACTAATCTCACAATGACTTGCAATATTTCTGTCATCACCACTGTCACCATTTTAAGTTATTTTCTCCATGACGATGTGGGTACGACCCTTAAAATAATTGATTACATGTACAAAATAACATAGCCCACTTCAAAACAAATGCAATGCTTGTTGATTTGTTAAACAAGTCCATCGCAGCAAGCAAACACCATTCGAATTATAGCATTGGACTTTCGTCATCTTGACCCTTTATAGTCTACTAATCGCTTTGATATCTGTGCTGAAGATATCTGTGCTGAGCGAAGATATAGGCAAATGATCGATTAATTCACACTCTACATAACTTGGATGGATATCTACAACTCTTGAACACCTGACTCCAACTGCACCTCGTAGAGCTTTTTCACTGTAAAATGTACCACATTACATAGAGGACCGAAAGTATTGTAAATTGTAAATTCAAAATACCTGATCCTGTAATATATACGCGTAAATAATAAAATAAAAAGTTATCTAAATATTATAATTGACATATGACATAGAGAATAAAATTATATTATATTATATAAAGAACATACATAGATATTATTTAATCATATTAAATCAATAACCATTAATTCAATAACATAATATTAAATACACCAGGTCGGTTATACAAATGACCTATGAATCTACACTTATGTATTCAGTAATTATCAGTACAGTTGAACTACTCTGCCATATTTTTAATACAATGAGCGTCTATGAGATAATAGAAAACAAGATAACTACTCACCACATCGTCCATGTCAATGATGGAAACACCGTCGACATTGATGGCAACATAAACAGGGTCATCAACGGGCGCGGAGAGTATACCGCGTGACCCGGGATGCTCAGCCTGCCCCCTCAAGAACGCAGACCTACATGCATGCATCATCAGGAGATGTATACAACCTCTGAATGATATACACAAGCATTCTCTTCCTGATGAAATATGAAGAAAACTATTTAATTGCTAAAAACTAGTTATATATATATATTTAAACTTTCTATTTAATTTTGCATACTGATAGACTAGTTATATATATATTTTAAATAGACATTTGTCTCAACATCAGCTTTTATGCACCTTCGAAAATTACTAAGCTACCGGCAGTGTGACACAAAAAAATAAATGTAAAACAAAAATAAATTTTATAGGTTATAATAATTCACTGTGACTGGTAACACATTTCTAAATTCACTGCAAACCATCAACAATTCAAAGTAGTGACCAGTTGCTATCATCAATCAATGTAACTACGTGTATTAATTAAACAACAATGTTTCACTACAGTGAATAATAAACAGCTGCCACTAACCCGTAGTAAGGAAGACTCCAGCACTTCTCCAGGTACTGGCGGTAAAGACTGGCCAGTGACTCCGCCTCTCTTCCAATTCTCACCAACTTGTCCTGCCACTCTGTGTACTTCTGCACGAGCCGCTTCTCCGGCTTTGATCCCATGAAACTCAGCCAATGACGCTTCGTCCAGTGTATCGGTAGATACTGCGCTAGAGATGACCTGAAACATGGAGAAATTACACGGATATTAAACGGAGAAATGGTTGTAATGAGATTTGATGTCATACACTGTTTACAAAGATGGGTTTGTTTCTGCTGGGAGCTGACAAATCTAGTGAAAACCCATTCGGGTCCATGCGATATTCGAGCTGCCAGGGTTGAGGAGGGTTGAATTTTGAGCCACCTTTTCTCAAATGTTAACTCTCCACCTTCTTCATAAGTTTTCATGCAAACCAATATTATCAACCCCTTACAAGTTCATTCACCTATTTTCTACCACACTAGTTCTGAAACACCAGCCTGAACCGTAGGTAACTGTAAGAAGAATGTAGAATACCAAGTTGAATACAACCAAGGAACCGTCCAAGGAACCACTACCAGACAGGGATAATCACCTGGAGAATTGCGTAACGAACGATCGACAGTTGCTGAGAATAGCACAGATGAATGACAAAACACCAACCACCGACTTGATAACATTCAATAAACACAAACAATGCATTATGCACATCACCAGCATACATACAACTATCGAAATAATTATAAATAAACCTACAAAAAACACGGACTATTTTTCATTAAAAGGCTAATGGTTGAGCATATAAACCGGCCGACTTCAGTGCAAGTCATACATTCTTTGCACAAATGCACGCACGAACATAAATGCATGTATGCAACGTTATACCTGAGAGAGAACAGTTTGCGCTGAGTACATACTTGAAGTAATAAGGCGTTCCGAACAAGGCAAGCTGTGACTCCGCCCCCTCCTGTCTCAGCTCCCTGTGGGTGATGACAGCTTGCAGTCCCGCACGATCCTCACATTCTTCTTGAGTCAGTGGATACCGGCCGTTCAGGATGTTCCACTTCGACTCATGGTACAACAACCGCAATAACTTCTCATTCTTGATCTAAGATAAGGATAACACAGATTTCATGCATACCGACACATATAATAGTACTTTAAAAGCACAATAAAATTAAATATAGTCATCAAATTTCATACTTTATGCATAAGATCAAAGAGCAGTGGAATGCTTGAAGATTACAAGTTCTTCAGCAAAAGTATTAGGAAATTTCATTACAACAAAGTAAAACCTGGCTACCAGGGAAAGCGATTGCCTATACAACTGGTCGCCTTTCTAATCAAATTCAATTCATTTGAACAGACATGTGCACTTATAAACTAATACCACAAGATACCGTAGGATACCAAACGTCAACCACACAGTAATCAAGAATACCAAAAAATAAACATAAAAAAGAATAGAATAGAAGTCCATCAGAAATACAATAAGTATTTTTGAATAAAATATTATTTACTCTCATCAATGCAACACAGCAACACACCATCACAGAAAAAAAATCTTATGCTTGATTTGGCAGAATTTACAATAATGCTTGTAAAAATAAAAACCTAAATCCTAATAAAGCGGTGAAATATGAAATAATGAAAGGTCTGAATCACAAATCAAAAGCATTAAAAATATTTAAGCCATATAAGCTCGAGCGAGTCAAGCCAAAGTAGTCGACAAAAACCAATCCTTGCTTCGACTGTGTTAACATTACAATGGTCATTCTTTTGATCTCTTCAGCATACTTAAGAAAACAGAACACTTGAGAAATGTTGACTCGCTTCATTCTAAAGTAATAATCTGCAACGGTCCTACCGCTTTTTCATCGTTGCGATTGTAGTAGACATTACGCTTGAACATAATGACCGGCTCATCTGTACAACATGCATTCACACTATTGATTACAACGATTTACATTATCACTTTCAGCAAATAGTTCTCTTCACTGCGCAAATCGTCAATTCGTTACCACTACAGCAGACTTTCTCACAACACAATCACTCCAGAACTCTCTATCAGCTACAAAATTGTCATTCTGAAGAGATAACTCATTGTCAACGTTTTTTAAATCTCTATTGACATGCTTTAACCAAGTAGATTTATTTCCCATACATCCATATTGAGGAGTTTTCTCTGTGATTCAACATGTGCTGACTTTACTGTACATAATTATTAATTAACTTTACCAAGAAAAAGGTATTTAATAATAATAATAATACTCTAAATTTGTTACACGCCTAATATTGTATGAATACAGTGACTACACTCAGTGACAAATCACAGGCGAAGCATTTAAGTAACCTAACACGTGTACATAAACAGTTGAATACACTCCATAAATAAGCTATTGAATAAGCTAACTTGCATTACCAGTGCTGACTTGAAACTCTCTACTACGACGACGATAATGATAATAATTCTTCAAGAGGACACCAATCTATATTCAATCTGACTAACAATATAAATCGAAAAAAATACACACAAAATCAAGAGGCATAGAAAACAAACTAGCTGAGGACTGTAATTATGCAAAGCAGTGGAAAAAAATGCCACAAAATATTTCATCTACAGAGTGAAAAAATTTAACCGATAACAGCGAGCACATACAGCAGACCTGCAATAACCACGACGTTAATCTGACAAGCAGTGCGACATCCCTGCAGTTTGTAACACCAATTTAAACAATGCCACGACAGAGAAACAATGCAACATAGAAACTACGAGCACAAATGAATCGGTATATAGAGTATCCAAAGAATATAAATCGCAGGTTTTAAATCCAAAACATTGAATCTAAATTTTTCATATTTAGGGATGCGCTCACTTGTAATCTGTTCTAATAAACTACATAATATTTCATGTTTAAAATGAACAGCTAGAATTTCATGCGTACAGATGAATTTTGTTGCTCAAAAATAGTTCTACAAGTTACTTCAACAATAAAATCTTGAGCAGTTAATCGGAACATGAAATGGGTTCATCCCAACATTTAAAAAAATGCAGATGCGATGTTTTGGCTTTAAACCAGCAAAATGTACACACACTGCAAAGAACATTAGTAAGCCACACACAACAACACAGGACTTATACAAAATGCAGTCGACATAGAGTTAATCAAACCTCTTTCCTGCGCTTCCTCGGACGCCGAAGTGTACTTCTCCAGCAACTCCTCCCAGTAGCAGACGAGCTTGAATGGGACGTGAGTTGCTTTCAACTGAAGCTCTACACACAGGCACAACAACCACATGTAACAGAGTACACACGGCAAACAATGAAAAAACACTACCAGCACAGTAGTTAATCATTATCATCAACAGGTTATAAATAATCTACAAGTGACCAATATAAATCAATAATAATAATATAAATAAATATGACTATATAAATAAATGTGACTCAACATAGTCATCAATAGCATTATTTCATGTTCTTGCATCCATGTGGCCAGATTTCAATGTTACACTGCCACATAAGGATCAAACTGCACAAAAGCAACCAATAATCGATAGCTAATTATAAATTTCCACACTGACGATCTAATAAATCAAGCCCAAAATCAGAAAAAGATCGTTAATCAACAAGCAAAACTAGCATAACCTAGAATTAAAATCACCTTTGTAAGGCATTAATAACAAAAATATCCGCTGCATTAACTACAAAAAATACACATCAATAACACATCTGACTAGCATCACGGGTACTAGCATCACAGGTACTAGCATCACAGGTACTAGCATCACAGGTACTAGCATCACAGGTACTTGCATCACAGGTACTAGCATCACAGGTACTAGTATCACAGGTAATAGCATCACAGGTACTAGAATCACAGGTACTAGCATCACAGGTACTAGCATCACAGGTACGGTACTATCACACGCTAGGAAGTCACTCACCAAGGAGATCCGACACGAGCCACAGTGAGAAGACCTCGCGCACAACGCTCAACAAACTTGTCCTCGGCTGAGGACTCGGACCTCCGGCTGTCGGGGAACTTGCCGACATGAGTTCCATCTCTTCGAGGACAAGTTCAAACAGCTCTCCGGCGCTTATGTTCTGTCCGTCCTCGATCTTCAGATGTAAACCAACCTTGTCAGGGAAGTAGACTATCATATCGATAGCTGTGTAATATACAGAGATAAAAAGCACAGATACAAATACAGAGATAAAAGATAAAATACAGAGACACAAATACAGACAAAATATCTGTAGAGAAAAAATAAAAAATGACCATTAGACCTAACATACATAAATACCGACATCTAAAAATACACAGATAAAAACTCTGAGACAAACAAAGATGTGAAATAATAATTATCTAACCAGCTGCAGATTGTATACTCCTATTGAATCACACCGATCTAACCTGCATTACTACATAAAGTAATATTACTCATTACAAATATTTCATTATTATTCTCCTAAGCAGCAAACAAATTTAAAAGTAGCACAACAATATTCCGAGATGATGCAAAATATATTATAGCAAAAATCCTGTAATCTCAAATTAAGTATATCTTATTAGCCTCACTACTTTTAAGCATAACCTCAGTATTTTTTGCTTATAATCTGTGTTCAGCATGTCAGTAGTAGTACTCTGGCAACACTTAGCATAAGAATGCTAGTATTCTGTTTTGATATCCTCTGTATGGAACACCGCGACACAGGATTCCATTATTACACTTAATCAATCAACTCCATTTTTGTATCATCCAGTAACTAAGTCAATCAACCTTCTGTCAACAGGATTCAACACAACAGTCCAATTTAATCATTCTAATCAGAGTTCCATCATTACGCCAGCATCCACTTACGCGAAGACTCGGAGTTTGCCGGATATTCTGCATGCGTCGATTCCGTCGGTACCGTTGTACCTTTGGCCTTACCCGGCATGTTAATGACCATCTCACTCATTGCAGGTGAATTGTATGTGATGATAATTCACACGACTGATATTATGCTGTGACTAAATTCCTTGAGTCACACTGAATTCCGACTGTATAAGTGCACCTAACAAGGCATTTATACAAACATTGTACTGTACATTTATAATATCACATATTTTATTAAATAAAAGCAAATCTAATAGTATTTATTAATTAATCATTCTTTTTCAATAATTTTAGCAAAATATGATCTTGCATTCTTGCAAGCATGTGCTCATGCAATCTTGCTCCACGTGCTCTTGCATTTTTGCAACTAATGAGTACCCGTTCCTACTATCGTATTCGCTGGTCAATATCAAAAGAGAAAATTATTACTTTTGTTACCGTATACATTAAGAACGAACACAATATACGAAAGATGAGTAAGCATAAAATTAACAATAGCGAAAAAATTAACAATTGGAGTGACCGAATAGGTCAGTCGGTAGCGTCGCACGCTTAGCAGCGAGAAGATAGAGGGTTCTCCTCTCGGCAACGACTGATTGTGTTTGGTAGCAAACCTGGGCAAATTGCTAACGCTCCATTGCCTGTACGGGAAGGA
>JAQFYQ010000023.1:0-26915 GCA_034694885.1 Buchholzia appendiculata | reverse complement strand
TAAAAATCCTGTATTTTGGAGCCAAAAAATTCCTGTAAGATTCCTGTATTTTTTTCTTTGCCTGCTGTGAGCACTGCAATGTCATCTCTTAATTGCCTTAGCGTTATGTTATAATTGTTTGTTATTGAATATCATTTGGATAAAATTTTGAATATTGTTTTGATTGAAAAGGGAATCAAGATCTAGGTGATGTATATATCAGTTGATTTGAGTTGGAATAAAGTGTGCATTGATTAGAACCTTTTGATCTTTAATTGCTTATCACTTCCGGATTGTTACTAATATCGGATATAGTTGATAGATGTATAAACTAGTTGGGATTATGTGACAGATACGTCAAGAAGGGGGGAGTTATGTGTCAAATGTGTGAAGTTTGGCTGATGATTTGTTAATAGGACAAATTAGGACATTTTCAAGGAAAGCCTGTAGTGATTACGATTGGCAGAACTTATGATCATTGATGCACATTTCTCATTCAGTCTTTAGCTGCGAAGCATTCAGATCCAGAGAAGGGCTCAGGACTCATGAACACATTGTTTACTTGATTAATATGTACGATGCAGTTTCTGTGCGTCGCTTGGTCTGATGCGCAAACACGCACTAAACGTATCCTGCATGTATGTGCTGAGCGCTGTGCAGTTGTATTCGTGCTGTGCAGCTGTATGTACAGTTGCACACTGTGCACCTGTATGTGCACTGTGCACCTGTATGCGAACTGTGCACCTGTATGCAGTGCACACTGTGCATCTGTATGCACGCTGTGCAGTTGTGTTGTATCGTTGTATTCCTGTAGGAATTATACACAAGATAACATGCGAGTGTTTGTACCTAGTCGCAGTGAGGACGTGCAAGAACCAACCGAAGCGCGTACGTTCCTCTCTCTCTCTCTCTCTTGTCTGGCTTTGCTTCTGCTTAGAATGTTTTACATTTGTTTGTTAATTGGAGAAGGGTTGTGTTGAATATTTATGTAATAATCATATGCAGATAAATATACCACAGGTAAACATAGCACAGATAAACATAGCACAGATAAGCATAGCACAGAAAAACATAGCACAGATAAGCATAGCACAGAAAAACGTTCCACAGATAAACATAGCACAGATAAACATATCGCAGATGAGACAGGAGTACAGTCTTGCAGAATCTCTAGGTTTTCAATGATCGTAATTTTAAATGCAGTCTTATTTGTGTTGAGAAAGAAAGACAGATGTTAAACGATCATTATGTTGCATTATAGCTGACAATTTCTGCATATTTTACGTAACTTTGTATCTATGTCATATTTTGGCTGTATTTAAGTCAGGCAGTTGTTAATAACTTAGTGACAGTATAGAGAAACAATATACAGGAATGTGTTCTAGCATTGATTATAATTAGAGAGTAGGAATGATATTGGTCGACTCGTGTTAATTGTTTGAACAAATGCCTCCAGTTTTAGACTTGTCGGTCCGAAATCGGTTTGGCCCAGTTAGAGGCGTCACAAAAGAGATGTTGATTAGTGATCATGCATTGTGTAATGGCATGGTTATTAATATTTAAGTTATGTGATTTTGTATTTGATATTTTTTATTTATATTATAATGCAAGATTTTTATAATTATTATAACTCTTAGCGATAATTTTGTATTTTTGTGATTGTTCTTTGTATGATTTATATTGATTGGGGCCATGAATAACATGTATCTCTGTAGTCGTGAATGTCTCTCGCAGTACAGAGATAATTTGTTGAGAGACATGTCTTGTCTATATTATGTAGAGCGGTTACGTAGCTAGCAGGACTACAGACAAAGTTTTGTTGATCAGCTGATATCATTGGTAAATAATCACATGTCCAACTCGTGCTAGCTGCCGTTCACATTTCACCGTTTCCTACGCTTGGCTTCGTTCCTAACAGCGGTGGGGAAAGTGAGACGAATCTGTATAACATTGATTTTCAATTAATTCTTTCTGCCACTGCAGGGTCAGAAGTGAGGAGTTTTAAATCTTTCAGCCAAGTTCTGGTTGACTGATCTTTTTTGCGAAATTTTAGTTGTGGGGAGGTTTTACGTTCGACGTCCCCCAAAATGTTCCTGACTATTTCTACCCCCCATTAAATATAGCCCTGGTTCTGGCATCTGTGCAGCCGAGTCCCATCTTTGTATGCAATACCGGCTGATAGATCTGGATGCTGAATTGCAGTGACTAACTGGCTTGGGGTTCTTCAACTAATCTTAATTAATTAATCTTTTAAACTTAGAATAGTAGTCGCAAAGCATTGTCTCACTTTCACCACTGTTCTTCCATCACTCCAGTGTCCGCACTTTGAGAGTGACACGATCATTCTAAGGCTTTTCAAATAAGGCTAATTATAGTGTAGCAAGTTGTGCATAGTTAACTATCAGGTTTTTGTTAAATTTATAAAAAATTATAGAAATTTGAAACTAATTATTTTTCTTTGGAGGTGGCTCTTCATGATACGCATAAATTAAAAAATATTTTTCCAGCTACGTTTCAACTTTAAAATTAAATTTAGTTGGCGACTTGGCGGTAGTAGTCGTAGTAAGTTCGAGTAAACGAGCGGTGAACGATATTAAGGTCTAAACGATGCGACTCCTTGTAAAAGAACATTCCGCATCACAATTGTGAAGATAAATACTCGCGAGAAGCCATACACTCTGCTCGGTCCGCCACGCGTCTTAAAAGCTGAAGAAGAAAATCTGTAAAATTTGACAGGCTCAATGTTCATAATTATCTGCTTTGAATACCATGTGTAATTCTGTCGTCACTATCTGTTTCCCTGTCTAACAGTTCATATCTCTAACTCCGGTGCTTTGTAACTTACATGTATCTATAATATATCCTGTGGCCGCAGTAAGACTCTGAGATATCTTGCACTGCTCCATGATATTAATGAATAATTTGTAAATATTGATCTTGATATTGCTGACCTCTTCTTTGAGTTCAGCGATCCATGACGTCGAGGATCGCTCCCATGCACATCGTTCTAGTGGCTGCCAACCTTCTGATCCCACCTGGTCAGCAAGTCAGCCACTCCAGCTGGGTTATTCCAAATTTCTGACCTCTCACCAACCTATCTGTTATTGCCAGTTTGATTAAATATTCCAATTGTTTCGTACAGCATTTATCGTCCTACCTTGTATTAACATTAGCACTGTGGTTTCACTAGTCTCTACTGTCCAGGGATCTTGTATTTATACTTAGAATTCTACTATTATTAATTGTGCTATTCAAGTTTATTTATAAATTCGCTCTTAGTTTAGTTAAGGCTTATTGGCGAAGCTACTCTAGATGTTATACTAACTTGTCCTTCATTCCACTGGTCATGCATCTCACTGCCTTGAGGTCACCACTGCTTTATGCTTCCATTAGCTTCCGATTGTACTTGCTGTCTCGATAAGATGCTCCTCTCTGTATTACTAATGCTACTTTATAATTGAATATTTACATAGAGCTCTGTGTAGGCAACTCTCTCTATATCCACTAATACAAATTTGACAGAACTTTTCCTCCTATCAATAACAACGTATTGTCGTAGTTTACAATTAGTAGCATAACATTCTTTACTCACGCATGCAGTGGGGTAAGCTTTGCTCTTGCAGTGGGGGTAATTACGCATACAGTGGGGGTAAGATTTCTGCATGCAGTGGGGTAAGCTTTGCGCATGCAGTGGGGTAAGCTTTCACATGCAGTGAGGTAAAAATGCTCTGTGCTTGGATTGCATCATGTGCATTTGTCTTGCCTTTGTGAATAGTTGGCCATGCTTTGAGCGTCCTGATTGATTTAGCTTCACTGTATTAGCTGAGATTATTCTCTAACGTTAACGTACACAGCTGCTACATTTGATCAATTTATCTAGTAATGTCTTATTTGGCTGCTGATAATATATGTAATGCTTTGGTTCTTGGGTGTATATTTAAGTCAAGAAAGCTATATTTGTAATTAATATGTTCATCGAGAATACTGCCATCTTATTGAAATGTTATATTGCCAGTGTATAATAATCTTCAGTAAAAGTGAAGCGAATGGAATGCAGTTTGGATTTGAAGAGAACGTTCCAGAACTTCTTTATGGAATAGATTTTTAGCAATAATAATATGCATTCTTGCATTGTGAGAAAAAGTGCTTAACTATGGCGATGCTGCATGCATGATCGCATGTATCAGTTCATTATGTGACATTATTAGTTTTATTTCCAACGGTTTTCAAAGGTTTAGAAAATTGTTTAGTAATAAGCAGCAATTGTGACTCGTGAATTGTTTTGCTAACGAACTAAACTATTAACTAATTCATTATTAACTAATTGTTACATAACTAATGATTTAATGGCTAGAAGATCGATGTTGTACCAGTACTTTAGAGATAACAAATATCTGTTTATTAATCAACAACTTTCCTTCCATTGGTTCATTCTTTTATAGCCACGAAGCTGTGAATGTATCGATTACTATTTTGGCAGGTTCCAGGTCGATCTTTCTGTTATTGTACTGTAAACATTTAACAACATATCTTAGACAGTTAGTTGAGAAATCAGTTGTAGGCCTTTAATTTGAAATCGATTGTTGATCGTGATTCTTATAATGCCGGAGTAGGGGAGGGTTGCCTTTGAAGGTGTACCCACTTACTCTCATCATCATCATCATCATCAAGATCCATGGGCAGATCGCCCGTAAGTGTCCAATGCACACTGAACCATCTTTTTCCATCTATCCCTATTATGTACCATCCTGTTCATCCTGTTCATCCTGTACTCCCTACATTATCTTCGACTTTTATTGGTTCCACCTCACTCTACTGTAGGCTAAATCCAGGCCCATCATATGACTACAATGATGGCTTTTTTGTGTCGCCATGTCTACTCATTGAACCATCATTGATTCCGTTACAGTCCATACGTCCGATTCCATCTATTGTTGCATTCTGTAGTGCATGTGTTTCTGTGTGTGTGTGAGACTTTGTTAACCTTCGATAGCTAACTTGCTTGTAGATGGTTACGCATTCTCACAAGAGGAGTACGGAGTAGTTGAACAGGTATAGTAGTAGAACTTGGTAGCTCTTTGTGTTGTGTAATTAGTTATGTTGCTCAAGATAAAATCAGAGAATCTTGAAAATATGAATATCGTCTCATGTTGTACCATAAATTGTAGGAAACTGAGTGCCGTGTATTGATCAACGTATTTGCTATAATATTTTATATTGTAATGATTTTGTTTTAAAAACATTTTCACGAATGATGTTCGTAATGATAATGTTAAGATGGGGACATAAAATTAATCATCTCGTTTCGAATATTCAGGTAGCCTAACAGATATCGAAACATGCATGAATTTCTAATTTTATACTTTTATGATCACCATTTAATAACTAGCACGGTCAGAGTGAATTTTTTTTTTCATTGCTTTCGAATAGATGCTTTTAACTGTATATTTAGCTAGTACTGTTAAGTGCTGTTACGTATTGTTAGCCATTAGTGCTGTTAGTCATAAGTAAAGTCAAAGCCGTTTATCATTGTTTTTTTAATTGTTACTTATAATTGCTAAGCAATGTTTACCTTTATGTTTTGTGCATAAATAAATAGACCTTGTTGACTTCTAAGCATTGGGTGGTACACAAGTGGCTAGCCGCAACTCAAGCTGATGCACAAACCATGCAAAGTATTGTGCTATTTACAGACAAAATTAAAAACAAGTTTAATTTCCTGGCTGTAACTCTAAGATTTCCATTGGTGGCTATAAATAGCTAAGTCTGATAGGGTGTGGTTTGTGCATGATCTGTTTGTCGGAGAGACACTTTTGTCTGTCCATGGTCGGGCGTATTATTTAGCTTCAAGATTTAAATAGTAGATATTGTAGAATATGTTTGAATGAACTCTGACTTATCTGTGTTTCACCACAGTCCGATCTGATACGTGCCTATGACACTACACTGGAGAAGCCACCTGGATTGTGATTGGACATCGTGCGTCATGTGACCTTGTCCCCGGTCTGTGATTGGACGGTGTGCATGTCATGTGGCCTCGTCTCTCTGTCTCGTTTACTTTATGCAACTCCTCAGCGTCTGCTACCCCCTGCAGCCCTTTGCATGGTTCAACCTGTCGACAGTGGTTGGAATGCTTGCAGACGGTCGATGACTCCTTGCCTTTTATACAGCTGAGCACTTTAGACTATAGTAATTACACGTCTAGTCCCGCGACTTTTGTCTCTCGTCTTTGACCAAGTGACTAGTCGAACGACTAGGTCACATTTTGTCACGACTTTTTGTCATATTGCGACTTTTATCATGCGACAATGTCAAACGGCTTTTGTCATGCAACTTTGTCATGTGACTCTTCTGACCTGCGATAACTTGTCGCAGTACAATCGTGCTGGCTTCACCGGTCACTTTGATTGTATTTAATTCTGGTTCCGATGCCCGGCACTAGCATAGATATCTGGCGTGTGTGGAAAGTCATGCGTGTTTGTGATCGTTCTGCCGAGAGATTATGAATCGAAAGTATTTTTTACATTTGCTCCGTGTATGTGTCTCTGTCTCTGTGTGTGTGTGTGTCTATGTGTGTACATAAGTATTGCTTGTAATAAGGTGATACAACTGTTAGTATTTACAACTAAGATTATAGTAAGGTTTACAGCGGTATTAAGCCACTCTCAATGTTCAGCTAATGATTTGCTCTTTCAGAATTTCATTTAGGCTATTCAATATGCATAGTGCAACACATGTCAGTTTGTGTCAGCCTTGTATTGTTATCCCTTAATCTGAATACCTTGCATGACATTGTGTTCCGGTGTAAATGGAAGTCAGATCTCTGCTATATGGAACAATTGATACATACTTCTCGGCCCTTCTCGACATCAAGCCCCAGCACCCTGGTTAAAGCATATCTGTAGGCTCCGACTCTTGCTTTAGGCCCCTCCCAATGTATGTACAGTATACTGTCCTGTATACTTGTAAACTGGGGATGGGGAACAAGCATGTGACTCAATTGGGGACAAGTGGCGAGGGATGACGACATGGGTCGTCTCTCCCCATGCCCCCACTCCTCAGTGGCGTTGGTCCTGATCATTGTCATCAACTAAAGTAAGTTTGCCTTTGTTAGGAAAGTTTGGACGTCTCCAACTACGGTGATCTCTCTCCACATGTCACGATCATGTGCATCCTCTGCACTCGGTTGCAATATCTCCATATCCAATCACAGGCACTACATCCATGTAGGGGTGGAGAGGCAATGAACGTTGGTTTTGTTTTTCTTTATTATAGTCTTGCATGTGTGTGTGCTGTTGTGTATATCATTATTTACCATGATCCATTTATTCTAGAAGTATATAATATCAAGAATGGTGTACATATTCAAGCTTTCACTTCAAACATATGTTTATTGAAGTTTTCACTTGTTTGATTTTCGCGTTGTGTGTTTAATTTGTATTCCCCCGTCGGCATACTGATGTATATTACTTTGCATGTTTATAGATGCGTTTCACATATTCCACGAAGTAGTGACTGCCTGTAGTTAATTGACAGTGAACCTGTAGGTAATTGTACCACCCAATCGTTTTTGCCTCAGTAGACGAAGTAAGCATTCATACTTAATGCGATGTAGTTTGCATATGTGCATACATGAGATGTATTGTGTATGCATGCATGCAGTGATTAGATGTCTTGTGTATACATGCATACATCATGAGATTCTTGTGTATGCATGCATGCATAATAAGGTGTCTTGTATATGTATGCAACTATGCATATGTAATATGATATTTGTGAATGCATACATGTATAATGAGATATTTTCAGTGTGCATGCATAGATATTGAGATGTTTTGTCTTCTGAATGCATGCATACATAATGGGATGTCTGTCTTCTGTATACATGCATACATAATGAGATGTTTATTGAGTATGCGTGTATAATGAGATATCTTTAGTTGTTTCTGATGCAAACGTAATGAGTGCATAGCATATGCAATGCTATGTTACAGTATTTATGACTATTTACTTAATTCTTATAAAAGAGAGGACACCAGTAACATTATCTTTGTCACCATCATGTCATCATATTCAGCCAATTTAGACAATTTCAATGTTAGATAATTTCAATCTTTCCAAGACAGAATTGGTTAGAAGAGGTAAGCATTTTCTTACATTTCGCCGGGTGTTAAAGATGTCACAGAAAGCACAGACGAATCGATTCTCTGTGCCCGATAGAGGGCACAACTGGAATTGACCACCAAAGTGCCAATTGTTTGTTACTCTACCAGTTGAATTTAACAGAGCAAAGCAGTTTGCCCGTTCTCACACCATGCTAAATGTACGACTCGTCTGAGAACTTGAAAGAACAAAGCAGGTCTATTATTATAATGTGACAATTGTTTGGCTATTACTTGAATTTGAATAATTGACATCACTCAGTAGTCAGATCTGATTATTACTGACATGTATAGATGATGACATGAGATAAAGAACTGAGTTCGTAGCATGTTCGTGATATTTTCTCTATTTGACGTGTTTGTGTTTGTGTTGTGTTGTTGCACACGTAATTGACGTGGCAAATTATGCAGGCGTGATTAAATGCATGGATCTTCTGCCATCCAGTATACGATTGTATATGCAGCCAACTCTGTTAGGATCTTTACACTGTGTACATGTTAATCCACGATGTATCCTATCCATTAGGGTGACCTGTGGAGAGTGCAATATTCGTACTAGGGTTTTAGAGAGAGAAATCTGTATATTTCCAGCTGATGGCAGTTGTAGCTAAGCATTTACTTTAGTGTTGACGTTATTTGTTATCTAAACATTCCTTGCTGCAGCAACACAGATTAGGTTCAATTTTATAATGAACATTCTTGTACACCTATCATCATCATTTATCATGCAGCATGTTATTCTCAGCTTTAATGTGAGTTTATGCATTGCCAAGATGTTCCCCTCCGTAATGAGCAGAGAATTGTTGACTAACACCCTGGCTGTAACCACATGTATTCATTTCGGGTTCAATCCCACACCAACCTGAAATTTGGTTTCTTAAAATTTATGATGTTTTGTGAAGATGAAATTGAGAGAAAGGTGTCGTCAAAGTTTCTTGGATGCTTAAAATCTCCTCGAAATGAACCAAAACCTCCTAAGTGAAATCCTGGCTACGGCCCTGACAAAAACTCATGGTAATCAAGCTCTACAGAGTCTTTGTCATCAGCATTTAACAGGCACAATTTCCTCGAAGTAGAAGTTGCAGAGCACTCGCAAGTTGATTAACCACTCTTGTGAGAATGCATTATGGCCGTTTTGATTTCCAAGGCTATAAGCATTTGAGATTTATATTGAAGCAAACTTTTGCAGCCGGATGCCCTTCCTGACGCCAACAACTTCACTGCTGACATTGACGAGCACATGGAGGAACATGGTGGGGCTATTGTAAAGCCTAGTACCACTGGTTATAATGTTTGTGTAATTTAAATACTGTGGCATTAAATATATATCTGAATATGGACTGTGTAGAATATACCTTGAAGTAGATAATGTAGATCATAGGTGCATTGTAGCCACCGGACAATCGTTTTTACAGATTATTTTTAGATTCCTTCTTTAGCAACTATAGAACAACATGCTGTGATTCCTTTAGTTTGACGTGCGTGTGTGTGTGTGCGCGCGTGCGTGTGTGTGTGTGTGATAGATGCATGCTAGTTGTTATTTTGTTATTTACGTCTCTTGGTCACACATATTGTACGGTTATCATTGTTTTTCTTTTATCAGCTGTCATTGAAGTATTTTAATTGATTTTCACAGTTTGATTGCAAGTAGATATTTATTGTAGAGTATGTACCTTGCGCCATGCATGTCCGTCCTGACAATCCGAGGTACAAGAAGTATAGATTAAACTTAGATGATGTAAACTTATTGGAAAAACCGTGGTTGCATTGTCAGAAAAGTGGATTATAACTAGGAGATGAAAATTCTTTTGCTGATGAAAGGCACTGAACGCAATTGATGCAGATTTATTAGTTATTAGTACTAATGGGCATTTATTTGATTATATGCGACAGAAAAAAGCATTCTATTGATCGAGATTATTTTTATATGAGGAGCAATATACTGACGCCTGAGATTATTGATGACAATATGTTTCTGCAAGTTGTGGCAGCCACTGTCAGTTGTGACTTGAATACAAAGTGGGATCAATCGTACTTCATCTCTGCCTGACAGCAAGTCTGAAGATTGCCTTAAATGATATCATCTACTGTGTATTTACGTTACTACTAAGCTTATTGATAATGACTTTGTGAAGAGTAAGGTTTCAAACAATATCATATCAGCTAATTTACATCTACATTGGTTCATAGTTAATTGATGTTTCAGATGAAGTCTTGTGGACAGCAAATACCAGTCGATATTATTAAGTAAACTACTGTCATTTACAATCAAATCTGTAATAAAATAAACTGAAAGAGAAAGAGGAGCTCTCAGTTACGCACGCAACCAATGAAATTCAAGATCAGATTCAAGAAATATTATAACTAGCAAACATAGCTAAAATCTAAGCTTGTGTGAATTTTTTCATTTCTGGTATTGGAAATAATGCAAACCTTTATTATCAATAGTTAACATATTACGAGATTTGACGATGATATTGTCTATCCATTAACACCGATGAATAGTTGCTTCTGGTCACTCGCTATCCAAGAATGTTGGTCAATATCAGAGATGTTATGTATGTGTTTAATCTTTATATGATCTGCACCAATGTGTATTTGTTATCTTTCATAATTATTGAACAGTACTGTGTTGTCGTTTCTTTGCATTTGTTATTCAAGAAAGAATATCTGTCCACCTACATTGTGTCCTCATTCACTGTGTAGGCTTTACGTGCTTCAAGCCTTCAAACAAGGCTGAGCATGCAAGTTTAAGAGCATTAGTCAAAGTAAATAACAACTTGATGCGTTTGAAACATAATCCAATAGCGATACCATTATGTGAATGATAATAGTTCAGAGTTTCTTCACCTTCCTTCTCAAAAAGAAACCTATGGTCAGATGCCCTTCTGGACCAATTTATTTGATAATTTGGTGTTGAAAATTAGAAAGCAACAGAACGTAGACGCTTTGCATGAGCCTACGTAAAGCAGTAAAGATTTGATTTTTAAGTCGTCATCGTCATTGTCATTAGCCTGTTACTTTTCCTTTTTAATTATAAACATGGGTTACATGCTGCTGATTTGAGATGTGGATTCTGTGAAGCAAAACATTTTTATGGTAGGATGCCCTTCCTAGATCCAATCTTTCTGTTCATCTTATACAACATAAAGCAACATGCCAATGAGATGTGACATAGAAAAACATCACCAGTATGTACATCACCATCTACATTACGTCTCAACTCGTTCCGACAAGAAAAACTTGCGCAACATATTGATGATGATCAAATATTTGATCAAATATTTATCAAACAATAAAATATCAATTTGGATTAATATATTATATCCTATTAAATAAAATGACAAGTAACAAAAATGCTTAAAATATCTGCTGTACTATTAATTAATAAAAGGTGTCATGACATCAGTTCATCTCGTCAACCTTTGTTCCATAAATAGTCCCCGTCCATTCAAACCGTCAGTTCAAACTGTTTAAATACTGCTCATATAATAGCTTATTAGCAGAATAATGTTAAAATATTTTATAAGGCACAACTTTTACACTGTACCGATCGAAAGAGCAATAACTAAAGTGTCAACTTTTCACAAAAGACCTACAACACCTGGGCAGGGTGTGCATGATTATCCTAGATTGTCTTGAGCGATGCTAGTTTCCTTCATGAAACTACTTGATAATATCACTACTACCGCCAGCAACCCAGCGACTTGCATGTCCAATTTCTTGTGTAACATGACTGTTCTCCACGATACTCAATAAGGTCTACTTAACTATCTACAGAGTTAAACTATCAGCTGCCAAATGCCGATGCAAAGTTCTCGATGGTCGACTGTCGAAGGCCGGAGCTGTTCAGATAGTGCATGAACCTACAACAAAGAAACAGTGAACACGTTCAGAGAGTGCATGAACCTACAACAAAGAAACAGTGAACACGTTCAGATAGTGCATGAACCTGTAACAAAGAAACAGTGAACACGTTCAGATAGTGCATGAACCTACAACAAACAAACAGTGAATAGGTTCAGATAGTGTGTTCTCACAGAAGAGAACAAGCTTAGCTAGTGCATGAACCTATAACAAAGATTGAAGATGTTTGGATAGCATATAATCCTACATCAAAGATAGCATGATCAATATTTGACAGTGTGTGTGGACCTGCCACTGATGTATTGTGAACAAGTTTAGATACATGTAGAAAATAGCAACAGATAGAGTGAACAATATGTTCTGCAAGTCACTAATAAACACCTGCATTAAATATCATCAACAGAAGTCGATTAATCGTTTTCACAAAAGGCCATTCAGTATTTTGACAATCCTGAAAAAGACCGTCAGCAGTTTATCTCACTGCACTACATGAGACGAGGCCCCATAGCCAGGATTTCATTTAGGAGGGGGTTGGCACTAAAAAATTGCTAATGACATTTTATAAGTTTTAATTTTTGAAGGGGGTCAACATCAAAACTAATTTTTAAGACTATTCCCAAGAATAACATTCCAAATAATCACAAATTCTAAGAACAATTTTAGTTTCAGAGGGGGGGGCAGGAGTTTGAACGTGTAAACTTCCCTCTTAAACAAGGTCCTGCGCGTGATGATTCACTCACCTCCTCTTAGTTCTGCTTTCCTTCCTCGCAGTCTCCGCCCTACAGACCGCCCTCAGAGCTGGCAAGTAGTCCAACGCAAGCACCGAGCAACCTGGTCGACCACTCAAGGTCACTCCGACCTGGTCCAAGGTCGAGCAGTTAGCTTCAGCCATTCGACTACATGATACAATACACACACATTCACATACACATATTATACAGGGATACAATACATACACATAGACAGGCATACAGAACATATACATAAGCAGGCATACAATACGCAGGCATACAACACACATGCATACACAGGAGCACAACATACACAGGCATACAGCACACAAAATACACATACATACAATACACACATTAGACAGGCATACAATATATACATGAATTCATTACTCACCAAGTTATGTCGGTCATCATTATAAACTCGTGCTATGCCTTCAAAAGAAAGTAAATATGAAATAGATGGAGCCAGGAAGGGCATCTGGCCATAAACACTGGCCTCATTATATAAAAAAGTAGTGTGGCGACGACGAATGCCCTTATCTTTATTGACAACTCAAGCATACTTGACATGATGAACTGCACAGGTAATGGCCAACATCACAGCATTACGGGAAAATCCAAAAGAGTAAAATATTGAATCTGTTTGTCTATGTCTCTACCCTACTGAATCTATCTGCCTATGTGTCTCTCCCACTGAATCTATATGTCTATGTGTCTAGCCTACTGGATCTGTCTGCCTAATCTACTAGTTAGTCTGCCCATCTGCCACAGCTTAACAGTCTGTCCATGAACATTGCACATCTGTATACACTGTCTGTCTGCTGCACCTCGGTGTCTGATGCTTTCTGCTACACAACCGAAATGTCAGGAACTCGTACTGCACGGCTCTTGCACAGAAAATGTCACACATAAATACATATTTCAGTCTGCTAGTCTAGCTCTGTTAATCAGTTCAAGTGGCCGGTTAGAATTAGCTTGGTTTGAGAGCTTCTCAGGAAAACAAATGTCTATCCACACATAGAGAAAACTTATAAGTGGATGATTCGATTTGAACCATAATGCTGAACATTGAATAATTTGTACATTGCACTAAACCATGTCAGTGTCTCAGTGGCACGTATTAGAACTACGTATGACATGACCAGAAGCTCAAGAGCGATAAATTGCTACAATAGATTTGACTATAGCGTAAACGATATCAGAATCGGATCAAGAATAAGATAAGCAAATCACTGGAAAATTAACAGAAACGATTTTGGAATGAATGCAACCATTAGACACATCAACATGTTCAAACTTTTTAACAAGCTACTGTACTTTGCAGCCCCTCGGTACATTACATAGGTACATATAATATAGGTATATTCTGAGCATACTGCACAAGGTTCCCTGGTGCACACTGCACGCTAACACTGCTTATATTAACAATTTAACATTCTAACAATATTTCACTTATATTCACTATATTTTTTTATGAAAGCACGACTAACCTGTAATATTTCAAATCATGGAGAGTTCGGTCATTCTTGGTGCTTCTCGTGACATCATCATTCATGCACGGTGCAAAGCGTTCAGCACAGTGCACCAAGTGTTCTTCTATCACGTGCGCCTCTTCGTGCATCAAACCTGCACCAAAGATAAGCTCATCATCCACCGATGCACTGAATTCATCCGTGTCCCCAGGAGTCGCCCAGATGTCAACTACGCTCCGTCGTTGTGCCAGCCCATCGTAACTGGCGACTAAGCTTGACGCACTACCATATAAGTATGCTAGTGACTTCAGCGACGAATCAGGACAGATTGTTAGACCAGCCGACATCGGCTTGTACGCAGTCGAGGTCGCAACAGTTGAAGACATCATATCTGGCTTATCATCTACATAGGGATCAGCAATGTCAGAGCTATTATCAATATTCTCCTTTTTCCTGATAGCTGACAATTTCTTGCTTTCACTGTCTAATTCATTTTGGAGTGTTCCACTGCAAGCGTTGGAAGTCCTTGTACCTTGTGGCGAGGCTGGAAATAGACTGTCAAACATCATTGGATACCGTCTGCCCTGAGCAGACATGATGCAGAATGCAGGCGCGCCTCTTGCCCCTGGATTAGATCCAGTATTTAGTAATCCCACTTGAACTGTTCCTCCAGATGGATTCATACAATTCCTTCCACTGACTGGATACCTTCCACCGATGTTCAGCTGAGCAGGTAGCACGTGAATCGGAAACACAAACGAGTCATCAGATATGACCGTGTCATGTGTCGCCACCATCGCTGTAACATCAGATGACTCTTGACTCGTTGCATCTTGTGACAACGTTGCTGTTTCGTCTGAGCAACCGGCAACAATGTTGCTGCTCCGGCTAATACTTCCCTGTGAGCTCTCGTCACTAAGCAACCACTCCTGGACCCGGCTACGCTTCAATGCACGCCCTTCCGACGCACCGACGTCATCACCGACGTCACGACTGTTCTCCGTGTCGGACATCACCTGCCGGCATCTCCTTCGCTTACGATCCACCGCCGGTTGAAACTGAAACTCATCGTCACTGTCGACCGGGACTTCCTTCACCTTTGTCAGATCACTTATGCCATTGGAAACATCCGACGCTTTCCTGATGGACGCGAAGGCTGGAATGGAAAGTGTCTTTTCCTTGCTGGCACGATGATCATAGTGTTTCACGTGATCAGTTTTAAATACATTTCCATTGCTGTTGGTAAAAGGTGAAATGTATTTCTTTTTGCTCTGTTTAATCGCGCCACTGTTCTCTGGGCACAACATCTCTTTCTTCTTCATCATGTCTTCATGGCTCTCTTGTACAGTTCCTTCAACAACCGCCGTCTTCATGAGAGCCTTTACGCCCGAAGCCTGTGAGTCATCACCCAGTCTGGCCTGGGATTGCATACTATCCAAGCAAGTCTTTGAATACCTCACACTCTGAAGTGTGGCCGACTCTCTGGAACCCCCGGACTGAGCCCAGTACTGAAGGGTCAACATGGTCCGGCGTATGTCGCCATTCATCGCTGTGACTAGGGACAGCAGTGAGTCGTGGTTCACTCGTATGTTCTCCACCATGCAAAGTGTCTGCACGTAGCTGACGACGTCAACCTATATGTTGCAAAATACACCAATTATTATGATCTGAAAAACTGCATTAAATGCTCAAGGCAAAATTTACAGACACATTGGGGTGTTATTGATTAAAATTTAAAATATATCAGTAATATAGTCAGAAAGAAAAGAGGAATGTATTCATACCAAGAAACACCAAAAGCATTTGGTGTTTCTTGGTATGAATAAGCACTTCAATCATACATTGATTGAAGTTAGGTTTTGTTAGTTTCAATAAGGAGAGCCTTATAATAATTTTTTTGCATAAACGACAGTCTTTTCAGAACCAAAGATTTCAGCATTGCTCAATAATCGAAAAACAAGTGATATGATGAACATGCTATTTCTCTTAAACTTCCTGCAGCAACTACTCAGCTGATCTTCAACTCAGCAAATGTGTATATCCCAACATAGTTATGCCATTAGTTTCTTCTGATTTCTTCCCATTACTTAATATCTAAATTTCGCATGTACGTAAAAGTGAAACAGGAAAAACTTTACTAGTTTACTATGAGTTACAGGGAAAAACTTGTGGGTACAAGAAACGACTAATTGAAAATACATATGTATGGGCAAGTTTGAAGCCAAGGATCTGCCAGAAGGCAGATTAAGGTCACAATGCTTGCTAAGCATCGTGTGATGCACTCTGTAGTACTTAGGTGTATGAACAAAAAGAGATCATCAACAATAAGAATAATAATAGCAGCTGCTTGGGGGGGGGGAGGGAGGATGGGGGAGAGGGGGGAAGCAAGACGTACCACTTGTGGTCTGCCAAGTTTCATTGTCTCAAAGTTTGCCTGGAACCTTTGAAGGAACCGTTCGTCGGTGGCCGTCAGCACTATCGGCCTCTTAGTCGTACTGATGAACGTCTCGACGGCGTTCCAGAAACCTTTGTCATCCCCAAGCACGACATCAACCTGGGTACAACGCTCAAGGTATCATTACCAAGGTAATATCAATCTACTTAGAACATACATGGTATCAATATAAACTTAATCAAAATATAGACAATATATGTAATATCAACTTCTAGATAGCATACAAGGAATCACTGCCATGGTTTTTGTTTGTTTGTTTTGTTTGTATTGGCACGCCAGCACCAGAGGGCTATATTGTGCCTTTGATATGTTAGTTAGTCTCACTCACTACAGGATGTTTTGCAAAGGATAGTGCACTCAAGCAAATAAACAATAGAGTTAATATAGGGCCTACCAGGTTGCTACCAGAACAATACAACAATATCAGTATGCTACACAATACTTGTAACAGTTTCACTTTGTTTTAGGATGTAAGCTCAACTTGTCATAATCTGATTGTAGATTTCAGTGGTTTTAAAATATGCGGTAATTGAGTTGGTATAAATGGAGTCAAAGAGCTCTTTCAGAGACTCAACCTTGAAATATTTCGTCCTGATATCTGCAAACTTCTTGCAATTAAGAAGAAAATGCCCCATAGTCTGTGGACAATTACAGACCATGGTAATGACAACATCTAGACATTATATAAAGCATCACTACCTAGGTAATCAATCTTTAGACAATATACAAGGTATCATTATCAATGGTAATACTGAGATCTAGACAATACACAATGTATTGTTATCATAGTAAAAATCAATCTCCGGCGATAGTGGCAGTGTCATTATGGTAATGAAATGATATAATAATGAAATAACATAAGAATCTTACACTGTCATGTTTTCAAATGAAGTAAATTGAAGCTCACAAAATGTGAAATAACAAATTGCTTACAACAAGGGCTATTTTATGACAAATCACAAGCCACACAATACTGAACAAGTTCAGCAACAAAAAAAAAAGAGCTGCCAATAATATCAGACAAGATTTTGTCTTCTCAAACACTTTATCGCATAATCAGCGAGCTAAATTATGTCTGTCGGCATAATACAAGCCAAAGCTTATCATAATATTAAATAATATGAAACAGACAACATGTCATATTTTATTCCTGTGCATTCATCTCTATCATTGTCTCTAATTTTCAATACTCAAAAACACCATAATAAACACAACACTTGTGCAGATAAATACAACATCATAATTAACACAACTGCTGCTCCTGACTGAATGATGACACAAGCCATGGGAGGCTTGAAGTGAGGCCTAGGCCTCAGAAGTTCAGAACCACGCCCACCCCCTCTCCTCCCCCCCCCGGGGGAGAGTGGAAACCACACACAAACACAGTTTTGCTGCCTAACATATATGGAGTATGGACCTCACTGCAAAGAACGAGCCAAGAAAGCACAGCAAAGAGTGTTGTTGCTTGTTGCTCCACAAGCTCACAGGACAATCGTGGGGAACTAACAGCAAGACACTCCTTCAGCTCTATGCTCAATTCATAAGACCGTTACTTGACCACGGAGCAGTGTGCTTGGCAGAAGCCAAACCTAGCAAAATTGAGATGCTACAATTGGTTCAAAACTCGGCACTGAGAATTGCGCTAAAGCCTACAGCACACACTAAGACAGTGGACAACCATATGCAGGCAGGCAGGGAAAGCATCCAATTGAGGCTCAAACGACTCAAAGCTGATGCCATTCACAGATTCGGAAGCTCCAGAGCAATGCAAGCTCTACAATTTCAAGAAGAACTTTTGAGTACATCCAGACCAAGCTGAGTTGTGATAAACTTGGATACACCCTCCAATGACACTAGTGGAAGAAGTATGGGAGGCTTGAAGTGAGGTCTACTTTTCGGCAGCTTGCCCAACCCCTCACCTCTCTCAAGGGGTGATCGGGGAAAAAAAACAAACAACATTATCAAATTAGAATCAATACAACATATAGCTAGACTCCACTAACCTCATCAAATAGGATCAGCGACACAGCGGCACTATCTGCATCCGAAGTCTTAGGCCCTCCTACCCCCTTCTCTTTCTGCCCAGCCATCCCTTCCTCTTTGCGAGTCACATCCTTCTTGCCGCATGAATCTCTTCGCGATCCGGCTACATCCATCACACGAGTGTCACGCTGCCCACCACCGGAACTCGTCTCGGATTTATCCTTCGCCAACGACAGCTTGCCAGTTCTATTCTTCTTCGGAAGACCCTGAGCACCACTTTCACCTTGCTGCTCTTCGACTACTGCCGAATTCTTCATTCGACTTGGATCGCTAGACAATAGATCCTCAGCTTTCTGACTGCTAATCGATTTCCTAGTATGCCTTGTTTCTCTATTTAATTCTATGTCCTTTGATAGCATGCCAGAAGACTTGTTTTTATTTGTTGTCTCGTCGCTGTCCTCATCAACCAATCGTAGTTTGCTCCGCCTACCTACGTTGTTCAATTCTTTCTTACTGCGCTTGGCTGCCGGTGAAGGCTTCCCCTCGTCATCGGATATTATGCAGTTTTCATTCTGATCAACGTCGGGCGACGCGCCGCGGGACTTCCGACTGATACTCTTAGAAGTCAAGTTTTTCGGCTTCACCGGCTCCTCGGGCTTTGCGGCTGCCGGACACGCCTTCTGCCGGACAGCAAAGAGATTTGCAAACGCTCGACGAGTATCCGATACCTTTTCTTCTTTCTTCAATTTAGCTTCAACTGCAAGTATATAGAACACACATAACATAGAGGCATTTAAGATATAAAATATCAACTTATTTACAGATAAAATAACACTAAATGAAACAATTGCTACAATGACATATATGAATTACAACGCATGACTACAGAAATTCAAAAGTCCAGTTAAAGTCAATTCAGCCAAACAGGTGGGTATAGGCTCTCACATAAACCAAAGTAATGTTTAACTTAAGGTGATGATGAAGATAGTGCTCTGTCCGAATACAGGTGTCCTGGCGATGGTTATTTTTCGTACATATTACTATGCATGACTCAAAACTACCGACCGACTAGGCCAGATGAGCACGGGTGGGTGCCCAAAGGTCCTTCCCGTACAGGCATGCATCGAGCATGCTACCAATGAGCTATCTGGTCATCCCAGGTACACCGAACACCGGTAACTTAAGGTACACCGGCCAATTACGTAAATATGCGATTTAAAATGAAATAATCACAAGCATCACGGAATATTATGTGAATTAAATGCAGTACAAGCACAAAATACATACATCACATGCAGACACAAAATCAGATATATGAAACGAAAACTGGCTGACAAATTATTTAGTTAATAAGCATTAGAAATGGAAAGTGACTTTTAAAATACTAGGAACAAGGCTCCAAATATATATTAACTACTATAAGACACAGAATTCCAGTGATGTAGTCAAGGCATTTTTCTCAAGGCCAAGGCAAGGCCAAGGCATTCATTTTCAAGGCCAAGGCAATGCAATGCATTTGGAAAATTGGTCAAGGCAAGGCAAGGCAGTAAAGTGCCGCAAGGCAGTATCAAGGCATAAAATTATAGTCAAGGCATTTTTTTGGACGGTCAAGGCATTTCTTTCAAGGCATTTTTTGCCAAGGCCAGGCAAGGCATTTGGAAAATTGACCAAGGCAAGGCAAGGCAGTAAAGTGCCTCAAGGCAGCCTTGAGGCAAGGCATCAAGGCCAAGGACTGCATCGCTGTCAGACTGTATCGACCCAGTCAGATCCAGTGCTATAATTCTAGAATATTCAAGTCAATATTACTTCATATAACCCTTGGATTTTGTGCCATGGAATAAAATTTAAGGTTGCAAAGCATTCTGCAAGTAAATAAATTAAGTACCGTAAGTATATGTAAGTAAGAAAGTAATACATCAACAAAACTTAGTAAGTAACTGGCTTGCAACAAACGGTTGTTTTTAATACAGGAATATAATAACATAATTCCCAGAACCAGGAAAGTAAACAAATCGATCGCAGAACAGTTATTCACAAAAATAAAAGTTCTACATTTCACAAGTACAAATTAGAATCTTGCTCAAAACTGAAACTGAATACAAATCTGACGATGAGTGGTTGGCTACTGATATGATGCGCGCGTTATATTTTGACAAATCGCGTATGGTACAATTATGGACATTCCAATTGACTGTTCTTATCATTTGAATTCGTACTATCAGTCGATTTTCAAATATTACATTTTAAAATGTAATGGATTTCACGTTGGTGTTTCAGATATTTGAAGTGGGACGACACACCTTGCGACATCAGCAGCATTGGAAAGATCAAGACATTGTGCGAAGTGGAACTGCTGCCTGAAACAGCTTAAGCAGCTGCTGCCATGAGCTGCAGCTGCGGCACCCCCTCCCCCAAAGCTGCAGTCGTTTAATAAAACAATTACATGTGTATTTGTAATTATTTCAACCAATAATTATTTGTTCGGTAACTACGATATGTAAGTTTAAAGATGTTCATTTAAAAGCCGGGTTTTAATAAGTATCTTATAATTAAAACTGTGTCCTCATCCCTCAATTCACATCCCGAACAGTGATATTTTCAATATAATGAGAGTCTGAGAAATATTTCACTTAAATAGATAATTAGGTCAGTTAAAGAGGTGTTTAAGAGACGATTAGTTATTATTAAGCTAATAAACTATTTAGCTCAAACTAATTAGCTCTGCTCACTTAAAGGGATAATCATTTCAGGAAATGATTTCATTGACAATGCGAAACAATTGTTTACCATTACATAATATCACATTTTACCGTTTTTAACCTACACTGCGTTATTTTACTACGATTAAATTTATTATGCGCATTTTTAATTCTCTCTTTAGTTATAGCTTGTCATTACGAAATACATTCACACGAAATACATTCACATGAAATACATTCACACGAAATACATTCACACGAAATACATTCACACGAAATACATTCACACGAAATACATTCACACCAAATGCATTCACACGAAATGCATTCACATAGAAAGAGAAGATGGATGAGCTGGTGAATTCAGTACACAACAATCCACCATTTTTTATTTATATCGCAAATAAACGTCAAATTGGAACAAATATTTATAAAGATGTAATTTTGATACAACAGAACCGGTCGACCCCGGTCTACCCCGGTGAACTAGGGCTCATTTTCTCTTTATCACAGTAATATAGATATGAAATGATATTATAACGGTTATTCAAACGGCCAGTAGTGTCTACGAACCTATGAGACATTAAGTTGTATAACTTATGCCAACGGCATTACGTTTGAGTTCATATGTTAACAGTTGAGCTTTGAACTGTCGGACTGTCATTGCGATGCGTGCAAACTATGCACTAAGAAACTGTATGATATTGTATGTTTGACACATAAGTCTGTATTACTGTACAATGTGCATGCCTGTACAGTGTACATTAGTGGATGACGTTGTATGTTTGATATACAGTGTATAAGTTTGTACAAATACAAGGCGCCTTAACAGCTATGTATCCATGTAACAGATGCTATGTCCGAATCCAGTGCGCGGATATCTTGATTATTGTGTAACGTTCCAGTGTCACGGACTTCAGATCCGGATTACCACTTCTTTCACAGCTATAGCTCCGCCTTCCCGACCTAACAGAGTCGTCTGTGATTGGCTACGGCGCACTGATACCAACGACGTCCGACCAATCACATCACAGAACTCACTGACCCGGCGTCCGTTAATGTGCGGCGTCCGGACGCGAGTTTCTCTCCTGGTACCGTAGCGTGAAACAGTTCCGTCACGCACAGTCTCTCCTGGTACCGTAGCGTGAAACAGTTCCGCCTTGCTTTGGACTGCGAATGGTGTGTGTATGAGAAGATGATCAGTCAGAAGATTGAACATCTTTTCTAGGCCTTGTTCTATGACAACACACTGTCGGAGTTTGGACTCATACGTGACAGAACGCATTTGACTATAGTACATTAAGTTGGTAAGAGTCTAACACGGTATGACTAAATCTTAGAAACAAAATTGAATTGAAGATTAATATCTTTGGTTACCTATGAGATTAATACTTTTATAGGTTTTAATCTACAAGGAGTAGATATTGGGGGATTCAAAAGAGTATTGGAGTCTGAACGCCACATGCAAGAACGCTGTTACACCGGATCCAATTTGCGTTCAATCTGCTTCATCCAGGCTGCCACAGGCATGGATTTGAATCGGATTGCCCCGGAGCGTTCCACCTAATCTTCCGATCGAACTTTTTCTGGATACACTCTTAGTTACATAATGATCCAGTGTCTGCGATTCAAAAAACACGGTGTCTTTGACTTCTGTATGTAGGCTCCTTCAGAAAGCAAGAACAATTCATCATTATAATGTTCTCAATAGAAACCAAGAAAGTTTACTATTAGAAAACAACATGCAATACAGTACATTCTAATCTATCTCTTCGACATTTGATATTTCTAATTACAAGTTTATTTCAGTTATTTAAAATGTACCTCCTTTACTTTTTACGGAGCTGCAGTACGTAGCACGCAAGTAGGTCTCTGATTCAAAGTGGAATGTCTTCACGTATGCTCATCTCTGGGCAATCATGGCGTCCCTCAGCTTTAGTGAAATATAGGCAACGTCTCAATAGTTCAGGAGCTTAGTTCATAAGTTGCATGCGATTTGTACACCTAACATTGTACACCTAACACCTAACATACAATCGTTCGGTCGAGGAGTCGAACAACGACTGGTTTGAACTGTAAGCTATAGTAGTCATAGCTTCGCTAACCGCTTGACCAGATGCGCATGAGATAAATTTGATAAAGATATTTTAACTATTATAATTTTATGAAAAGCAATCCTTCGCAAGTACCGTATTGCGTTAACCACTAAACACAAAGGCGGATAAAAAAATAATTAACCATTAAATACAATAATGTTAAAATAATTCGGGGGGTTAATTTTAAAATAACATCAAGGTGTTTCTCAACTTTGCTGGGTTTTTTCAGCCTGCATTGCCATTACGCGGCTGTCAATGTTACAAAATTATCAAGGTTTAAATAAGAATTTAACCTTTAATGGAGATTGAAATAAATTAATGTACTGTACAGTAATTATTCAGTTTAAATAACATCTAATACAGTAATGATAACCTCTGATTTTAAAATCTATGTCGACCTTGGATACATACAAAGACTGCATGTCAAAACTTTTTGGTTACATAATTCTTTTTTTGTACAATTAGTCGTGTACTGTATTGCATAATCATGTTTTCACAGACTCTGTAGTCTTGCATACGTTGGTTACCAGTGTAAACACCGGTACAATAAATTGACGAAGAAGACATGGACCGATTCAATCCCTGGGCGCATTCATTCTCCTCAGCACCGAAGAGTTGCACAGCAGTGGCGGCAAGTACACCGCTCCAGATAAGATCCCCTGACAGTGTTCCAGCTCTCCTGCGTTCCATATCCACCGAAGCCTCGTCGTCCTTGACTGGAAGCGCTGCCGGAGCACAGAACCGAACCGACGTCGAGTTCCATGATCATCACCGGCGTTCCGAACTGGAACCTGACGGTTGCAGGTTGAGTCCTGGCGGTTCATACAAACGGACTCCTCGTACTCATCACTCGGCATTCGGTCTCGGACCTTTCCCGTCCATGTTCTACGGACATCGATCCAGCGCCCTGGCAGGACTTCTCCCAACGTCCCCGATCTTCTCACACTTCCACCACCAGCACCAGCAACCGTTCCTCCGCTTCCGACATCTGCCGGTGTCTTCACGTCCTCTGGAGCATGGCGCAGGGATGCCTAAGATCAGTCCTCAGCAGCTGGATTCAGAGATGGATCACAAGAGGCTGGCTCAAATCTACTCGGCTGTCTATGGGGATGTGAATCCATCCGGACGCTATCCATCCGCATTCCTGCCGGCCACCGCCGCGGCCAGCAACACCCGAGGAAAACTCTACGAGGATCCAGGGACGTCCATAGACCGGAAGCGACGATCATCCTTACTGGTAACGCCCACTGATGTGCTTGGCAGGGGAAGGGAGAACAAGTCCGTAGATATGATAGAGGATGAGGAGGTGGGACGACGATCAAACTATTCGTTGTCTCTGTCCCCTTCCAGTGACGTCAGTTGTGACGTCACATGGGAACGGTTGCATTCCCCTGTAGGAAGAGAGGCGGCTGACTCACCCACTGAACGTGAAGGTAGGAGTCACTGCTTTGAACTTTAGTATTTTTGCGATCAGTCATATTAATATAAATTGGCAAGCATATATTGTCGTTAGAAACAAGATACCTTACTATAGGATGTACGTTATTCTTGTTGTTGCTTCATCAATTTGTGCGAAATTCAGTGAACTGAATTCAATAATCAGTACTGTACACTATAGTTAGTGTATAGTACGAAATTTGATACAAGGATGTACTTTTGAAATCTGTACTCTATGTGGTCTGCCAAAATTCCTGACGACAACACAAGACTTAGTAGAGACGATAAAATTCAATACTTAAATTGATATAGCCAGACCCAATGTTAGTGAGCGAGTTGACTCAGTATCCAAGTGCCCAGCTCTCACAGATTTGAATAATTATTTACCCTGTCAGTCCTCATTTCCGCTCGTCTGGATTTGTGGAAAATATTTAAACTGTTATCATGCCAGATCTAATATATTATTTCAGATGTGTTTTAATTACTTCTGCATTCCAACAGTTCCGTGGTCATCGATGTCGGCTCGCTGTCCAGTCTGTCACGTGACCCTGTTGCCTGGCAACGTGAGGGAACATTTACTACAGGAACTCTCCGACCTCCATCGGGTGTACGTTATCTGTGTTCCTATTATATATCAATCCTCTTGCATTGATCTTGGCATGATTGCTGACAAATCGATAATGCCAATGGAATTAGGGATTTAGATCCAGCAGTTCAAAATAATCACTTTTCATGAAATTCTTGCGATTTGACTCTGAAATTGACTTAATGCAATTTGTTTGCTAGTAACTTGATTATTCTATTTAGTTTCCAGTAATATTTCATAGCTCTAAAGGCATCTTCCAATAGAGGGCACTGGTATATAAAATTCTGCATTATTTGTAATTTCTCGCCAAACTAATAAATGCACCCTTTGAATCGGGTATTGGTCATTGAAGCTTAGGTTGTATGAATTCCTCTAATAAGTCCAATAATCACGAAAGTAAGCCCTGACTGTTTTGAAGGACTTCACTTGAGTTCTAGCTTTCAGCGTTAGAGCCAGTGTACTGTATCGTCTCTATCGGCACCGTCGTATAAATAATACATGTTTGATTGCAGGACTGAATTTTCACGACTTTCTGACCGAAGTAACAAAGGCACTTCAAGACACGTGTCAGTAAGTAACGCATGTGACGTCATCTAATCTTTAAATACTACATGACGTCATGGAAACACGTGACTTCTCACGTGATTTCTAAACATTTAGTTGAAACACGCCATGATTCCTCACCTCATCTCTATACATTAGACACTTGGCATCGACGCCTGCTCATTTTTTTCTTTGAATTTATCATCATCATTGGTTCTCTGCCCTTCGGCAGGTCTTTGGTATTCAAGCTCTCCAAGTTTTCATATATTCAGTGCCACATGCAATGCCTACGATGCAACTATACAATGCATCATAGAACAAAATGGATGATTATTTTTATTTATTTATAATATATATATATACAATTTTTTAAAGTTTTAGCGATACTTGTTTGTCTGTGTTATATTTTGCATTTATGCGCAGCAGCTGTTGATTTGCGTGAATTATTAAAAAGTGCATGGACATTTTGACTATTATTTTGTTTTCAACTATTGTTTGAGTATAACATCTGTTTATACTTTTACAATAACCTTCATCTAGTTTATGAAAATAGATGACCAGATTAAGGATTGTGTTGGATACAACTTTCTTTGGTAAAAGTACATGTTAATGTTGTTCTGTATTAATTTTAAGAATGAGAAGATATATAAATCGCTCTCTCCATTTTCCATGTTTTGTTCTCCCTTCTGTCGCATATGTCATAAACAATTCCAGATCTTGTTATACAATGATAGTAAAGAATAACAATATGTGTGCTCAGTACTTATGCTAAGCCGACTAACTGAATGTAAGGCAATGAATACAAATTCTAAACTAACAATGACAGAACATAAAGCAGGCAGAGAGAGAGAGAGAGAGAGAGAGAGAGAGAGAGAGAGAGAGAGAGAAAGAAGAGAGAAAAG
>JAQFYQ010000022.1:0-27172 GCA_034694885.1 Buchholzia appendiculata | reverse complement strand
CACTGTATACGATCTTGATGCTATTCTCACCAAAAAACAATGTACAAACGTGAGTTGCATTAAACGATGCAGAAATGTGAATAAAGAGAAATATACGGAAGCTAGCTATACAGCATAGTATAGGGCATCTGCAGCAGAATCAAAAATACAGTCAACATAACTTACAAGAAAACAGGCAAGAATAGGAAAATAGCACAACACAAAAATTCAATCAACAGCAATAAACGTTTATTTATAATAAACATATAACTAGAAACAAGAGAGGCGAAACAACACAATTAAAAACATTAAGTACTTAGAGGGTAAGTTCAAAGACTTGCCATATTTTAGATCTAATAACAGACTTAGAGTCAGTTGAGCAGAAGTTATATTTCACAATTAAATCGCACATGTCCTTGTACTCTGACTCATCGGCAATACAAGTAGCGTTAAGTCTGCCATTGAGATATAATTTGTTCAAAAAACAGTAGCGATAATAATCCACCAAATGAGTTAAATCCCAATGACTGGAAAAATATTGGCAAAGTTTTAGATTTGCCTTAGATTTAGTTTTGAAAAGCTTGAAGAAAATGGAATTGTAAGCAAACGAACATTTTTGAAATTCCTTTGCAGAGGGTTTCACCGCTGCCATACCATAAGTAAGGATTGGAAAACATTTAGAGCTAGTCAGATTCAGAGTTGCATCGATTGGCGGATCAGAAGCAATGTTACATAAAATGGCATTAGATGCTTTATAAAAGTTACTCCTAGCATCATTCCACTCGCAGGACATTTTTAACGCTAGGCGTGAATGGCGCTTTACATATAAGCAAGTGCTTTGATCTGGATCTCTGTGGGCATTGATTGACATATAACATCATTGGTGTTTCAACTGGAATCAAATTAGGAGACTTTGTAGGTCGCTTTTTGTACGATTGTAAAAAAAATATTGTTAGCATTCCAATGAACTTTTTTCGGCTGACGCATGACGTCACTCATAATTCTGCGGACATAATCGGATGTTTAACAAATGAAAATCGATTTAAAAACGATAACGTAATTATCGTTGGCCTTTCAGGTTTTAAGGATATTGTCGATGTCGTAATCAGAGCTAATTATCGTTTTAATTGAAAAATTATAAATCATATTTTGCATTATAAGTCATTTTCTTTGATTTCAATAACGAAAGGACTATTCTGCATATAGCACCAGCACGGTGATCTTTGCTTCCTCCGACCCCCACTCATTGTTAAACTTATAATGCGGATCATTTCTTTGTTAAGATTTCTAAATTACGTTACGTGAATATCATTAAAAATCGCCATTATGGACTCCATAGCCACATAGAGAAGGCTGTATGAAAGGCAACGACCTGAGCCGAGCCTTGCCGCCTGGCACATTATCATTCCACGCGACAAAGACTCCAGTCGATGGCGTCATCAAGGTACAGCCTCGGAATTGCAATAAAATTGGGTCAACATGTTTCGCACACTTGGTTTACGGTTAACAAAAAATACTGATCCGTTTTTGAGCTATGTCATTTTAAAAGCGGTTAACCAACTTCTGGGTTACCCTATATTTAATTAATAAAAAATAAAATAAATATGTTAATCACCTCTCTCAATTATTTTCTGCTAGGTGACGGAACAGTTACTGCACCTACGAAGAGAGAAGCTTTCGCTCTCTTGATGAAGATAAATCAAAAGGAGAACGTTGTCAGAGACATGACGACTCTCGGCTCTCAACTCTTCGTTGTGCACCGTTACTCACAACAGGTTCTTATTTTCAGCACATTAGATGGCGCTGAGGCTGGCCACATGACTTTGAGTGAGATAGGTAACCCGTTCAGTATTGTCGCTTGCCCATACTACAACTGCTTGTACATTGGTTGCGTGCGTCCCTATAAGATTGTCAGGGTCGAACTGTCGGACAGTTCGGTGACTAGTTGGCCGGTGACACCGGAAGGAAGCTTTCCGGCTGGTCTCTCCGTAACAAGGGAACATAATCTCCTCGTTGCCCTCTACTTCAGCAGCGGTGCTGTGATAAATGAATATACAACGCGCGGTGAACTAATTAGAGAGATCAAACAAACTAAAGACAATGCCTCTATTTATCACGCTATAGAATTGTCAACTGGTCAGTTAGTGGTATTGCACCTTTCACGCAGTATATACCGCAATATTTCTATTATGGACAAACAGGGCAAAGTTTTAAAATTGTTTGATGGATACACTGACTTGTCAAAGAGGTCTAATCTCCTATGCATAGCAGTTGACAATAATAATGATCACGTGTTTGTAGCTGATCAACATAATCGCAAAGTTTGCTTGCTCAGTCCATCACTTACTTATATCTGTGACGTTATTTCAAGAGAGCAGACTCAATACGGTCCGGGCCACATTCACTTTGATCCACTCACTGGACGTATGTACATCAGTGATAGCCGCCAGGATGGATTCATTTATGTATTTGCTGCTTGCACTGATTTATGAATTATTTCACTCAGAATAAAACTTACATTTAATAAGTATTTTGGTATGAGGCAGGTGAAACAAGAGTCGCGAAGCAATCTTCACAATACAGAAAAAGAAAACGCGCAGTGAATATCAGATTAATTGCTAGTGACTGTAGTATCAAATGCCTAGACACTCTTGTACACTTCTTTAACAAGCAAAACGGTATATTCTTTGAATCTGTCCTTAACATATTCAAAAGTTTAAATCACATTTTGTTCAGGTAGTGCGTACGTTTCCCTTATGATCTCTTTAACACCACTGAGCACTTACGAACCACAATTAGTAAAAATGTGGAAATGAAAAATGTGCGAAAATAGCAAATTGACCGGTGTTCACAGCGGCACTGATTACATTTTGTTTGTTATCCAATAGAGCAGATTTGGAAACTTTTCGTCTGTGCAATGGTGAACAAAATAACTTAAGTAAATTGCAGAATTTGACAAACTACGTCCACTAAATTCCGCACTGGATACGCTATAGTGCACAAATAATGTGATCAAAGGGAATGAATTATAAAATAATCCAGTGGCAATACAAAGTTGACGTTAACACATTGCGCCCTGACAAGTGGTCATAAAACGTCGAGTAGCTGAAGTATGAGAAAGGCAAATATTGAAAATGCAATCTCTTACGTATTAAAAATGCGTGATTAAAACTTTTCAATTGAGGCGTCCAACATCTTAATGAATGGCACAATGTAATAACTGAATAGCTATTTTTGTCAAGAATCAAATCTCAAAACAGATAAATCTTTTTTCTGTATAAAAACTAGGTTATTAATAAAGGAAAAAATACCGATTTGCATGAGTAGTGTGTAGACATGAAAAGAGTAACCAAGTAAACATATCTACCAGACAATCCATAATGCAATGACTCAAAACTCACGCCAAATGATCCAATCGAAGAATTAGTAGTCTGAATATCAAGAACAAAGAATTTGTAAACAGGATCAATGCCAAGACATTGACCCTGAAAATTTAGGGACCAAGACCAAGACTGATGGATCGAGACCAGGACCATGGCCATGGCTCGGGATTTTGATACTAACGACAAGACCGAGACAGTAAGATTCAAGACCAAGGTCCACCAAATCCCAAAAATCAACAGTCTATATAAATAAAAAATTTGGACACATTTTATGTTATCATATCAGAAAAATATTTGTACTTGTAGTTTTTAACGATAGCATTCAGATCAATATAGTGAAAACCTGGGTCTTCGCGTGTTCGTACTTGTCACTTGAGTAATTTAAGACATGCAGATAACCTAATTACTAGCTTGTAATAAAAATACGGGACTCAATTATTACTACGAAACAAAAAGTTGTACCTTGGTTGATATGATTAAATATGTTAACAATAATATTACTCATAGCTTGAGAAAAAGAAAAACACCGTGATTAAGTGACACTCTGGCCAGTAAGAAACTATGAATTGCAATGCTACAGTGAAAAAGATGCCATCACGAATATCCTACGAAAAGCCGGTGCTTAAAGATCAAGACTAAGCCAGAAACCAAGATCGGACGGTTCAAGAACACGACGAGGACAAATACTGGAGGGTTCGAGAACACCATCACCAAGGTCGGTAGCGGCAAATGTTTGTCTACAAACCCGCCTAAAGACCAATACAGCTGTCTCGGTGCCACAACTTTGGAGACTAGTCAGACAAGTATAAATGCAGAACCGATATAAATCAATATTATATGATTATTGTATATGACTATAATATTATCACTATTATAAATCGATATTATATCAACGTTTATATGTAAATATTTAGCTTTGTTAGTGCACGCAGGTTTAAATTGGTATTGAACGTTTGGCTTAATCTGCTTCATCAGTTCAAAACTGAAGTGAGGCTAGAATCTCAAGTGCGCTTTGAAGTGATGGCAAGAATAATCAGCAAATTGCATACATGTATGACACAGAATAATCTATTCAATCTATTCCCGAGTCTAGGCACTGCACGCGACGTTTCTGTGTAAACAGCTTATACTACTGAAAGTTAGTCCAGGAATTCGCTAACAGATAAAGCGCGTAAAGGCTCTGAGCATGGTTGGAGCTTTTCAAGCACGTTGTATCTTTATTTCGGACAAGAGGCAACGTATCACATTCGCAAAATCAAAGATAACACTACTGTATATAGATATAGGTTAAAGTTCTACGTTTTAAATCTATATCCTTCACGAATACCTTCAGATCATAACTGAACAATGATAATATTGAAAAGTGTCTAAGCCGTTCAAAGACATTTAACATCCTATACACCGAGAGATATGTATATTTGGCGGTACATTATTACTGATTTGCAAATCTGCAGATTATTCACCCTCAACGCTGTATGCTATCTACAAATGTCAACTGGAATTATTAAAACAATAAAATTTATACTAATTATTGCGACGCCAAAAAAATTCTGCTTTTGTGGAATGGAACAGCTTCAATAATGTTTTTCTTCTTCAAATTTAAATGTGAAAACGTGAATATAAATCGAAAGCTCAATGCGCCTTGATCTGCCAAAACAGATATTTTTCCGTAGCAATGATACAATTCAGTCATCGCTATCAGAGTTGAGATTTGATTTACAATTCCTCTTGGATTTCTTGCCTGTCGCTGCAGACAATTGGATGTGAACATTAGCAGGTTTCAACGTAATCATAGCTAACATCAGTTAAATTGATCGACAATCCACTGTTTTTTTATATCAATTCTTCTTTCCGGTGTTCACTTGATCTAACTTGCGTTCATTAGGTTCGAGTTTAGGCAGCCGTAATTTTGCCATAATTTTATCACATATAATGCTTTCAAGAATGATCTTGTAATGCTTTCTACGAAGCAGTCATGTAGTAGTATTGCACCGACCGACCGACTAGAGCAACGGACGTGTTCGGGCGGCTTGTTTACTTTATGTGCGTACTTTGCAAAGTTTGCACGCAAAGTTTGCATAACTCCATGACAACAGCAGAGTGCAGACGCACCGAAGAGCGCGCAGATCAGACTAATCAGGTAGAAACGACGATGTGTTCCATTGGTCAGCCAGTTTTTGTTTCGTGTGCTGCACAATAGTGATTTTTAGTTACAGTTTTTGGATAACTGTATCGAGCTGAAACATTATAAACGCTGAAACGTGTTTTAGTCTCTATTTGGTCTATCTCTCCGAAATATATTAATGAATGGTGGAATATTAATTCGCGTACTCATTTTAGAGGATTATTGATGAATCTCTGAACTAAAACAGTTACAATGAACATGACGAATAACCCTTCTAGCAGCGGCATTTAACTACCAGACGATTGTAAGAAGGATCTATACGATATATACAGTATCTTGCCGATAATCGCATCGAAAGTACATGTACACGTAAGTTCTTGTATCTATTCATACGATTATGGTTCACCTTGGCTACAATGGCAAGGCAGTAACATTGAAGAGCTAAGCTCTGATTCCTTCACAATACTTGAAACTTATTCACGCAGCTAAATTTTTCGTAGAGCCGCATTTCTAAAAATGTGAGAATTTTTATTATGAAATAAATGTTATTATGCTAACAAATTGCAGATGATATGTCATGTGCAAGCATTGTGCAGTTTTAGTAGTTAGACCAACAGCTCAGCAATCGCAACAATTCAATTGAATAACGTAAATGAACCAGTTGAAGTATTGTCGTCTATTCGCGAGGCATTTATTGTATAGCTGGAAACAATTACTAAATCAGGTGCTTGTCGCTTTAGCATTGTATGTGTAACTAGACTGCAGCGCACCACGAGTTGTAGCTTGACAATTTTGTGCTCAGACAGCAATACAATCAAAACTATTGGATTAAAAATTACGCGGAACGTCAGAATTAAACGCAAGCTCAGTATATTATAAGCTTGAACAAAAGAGAAAATAAGAAAATTAAATACAGTGAATGCATGAATTGGAAATTAAAACGTCCCGAAAGGCATAAAAAAGTAGTGATGAATATGTTGACAAATGTTACTAATATTTAATGGCGCTTTGTTACAGGAAGGTAGAAAAGCAACACATAAACATATTGGCACCGATGACGATATAAGGAGCTGTGACTTAGACAAGAAGTTTAAAACTATGTCGAAGATGGCTGCCATGAAACGTAGAGTTAAGAAGAAGGAGCAGACTAATAATAATTTACGATCCGAGGATTTTATAAGCAAGAGCAGCGCTGACGCTAGCGGTACGAATATGAGCAAGAAGAGAAAGAGAAGAGAGGACGCAGAGAGCAGTTCACCAACAGCTTCTACTCACCGGACAAGAGCGAAGATCAATTCAGAACCAGCCGCCAAGAAACGTCTCGCTTTATCAGGAGATGAAAATTACGATCGCAGGTCCAGAGTGAAAGAAAACAAACCGCAGAAAGCGAAAGCTGCGAAAACAAAGAAGCAAGATAATGAAGAAGAAAATAACAACGCTAAGGAGCGCGAGTCAAAGAGGGCACTAAGTAACGACAAGTTGAAATATGCACCGATGAAAGTCAAGCCAACACAAGAGGTAAACCTAATGACTTATTCCACGTGAACAGTTGGATTAATTCTTTTCTATCCCTTTAATAATGTATTCCTTTCTTCATGCATCTTTAGATCAACGCTTACGTCGGATTGTATTGTTGGTGTTAATCACCGCGCAAACTAACAAAAACTATCTCATATAGCAACTCATATAGCATTATTTTATTAGAGGTCGTCACCGAACTCCGCAACGTGCTGGTACAACGTCACTCCGTGTTGGTGGAGTTTCAAATTGAAGTCAACAACGTTGCTTGCATTGGTGGAGTTTGATTTCGAAGGTGGCAACGCGTCACGGAGTTTAATTTCATGGCATTAACGCGTTGATGTTGGTGGGATGTTGAATATTTTGAAATTTTGAACATATGAGCAGATAATCTTTAAGACGAAAATATAACGGGAGGGCGAATATTTATTGAACACATATTATAAATTATAACACCAGCACCACTTCTCTCATTGACCTACTATATATTAGTCGAGCCATATACTTGCTGCTGTCGTCGTGTTCTGTAAATAGGTTAAGTGATGTTAACACGCTACAGGATTAATTTATTGTTGTGTGAATGAGTGTGCGTTGTGGATGGTGTTCATGAGGTTGATTGGGTTTACAATACCTCATACACAGCAGGAGAGAAAGTTCATCTAAAATTTCATTGGAATAGCACAGTCCATGAGCATTGAATTAAATAAAAATAAATAAATAAATAAATTGTTTTAAGTGTGTAATAGGATATGTTTATTACAGTGTTGATATATTTCAAATTTAGAACTGAGGAATGCTCGAAATTCAATTTTTTATTGATGTAACGAATTGCTTCAAGCTCCAGTTAGAAAATAATGCTTCCAATATATTTCAAAGTGTCTCAAGCATACCGCGACCTCTCCAATAGGAATGATATCTGAACACAACAATTCTGTGTGTAATGTATTCAATGTCAAATCTAAATTTTTCACTGATATTTACTGACACGTGTGGTTATTATTTAGTTGATTATCTTGCAAATAATTTGACATTTAATTTGTATATTCGGTTTAATGTTATTAATAATTACGATTTTGAGTTGGTGACACGGTGGTGGGGTTTAAAGCTGCGTTGGTGTGACGGTGGTGGAGTTCAAAGCCGCGTTGGTGGCACGGTGGTGGAATTCCAATATTTGGGCGGAGGCGTTGGTGGTTGTAAATATGATCACAGTGCTGACCTCTATAATCTATCATCAGTTATCGTGGACGTCAATATCATTAAGTATATTAGTTGCTCGTCAACAAATGATCATTGCCATTCCCCTTCGAGGCTCCCGTCGAATTTAAATAAATGCTATGCAACTAGAATTATATTCACAAGGCCACGAAGAAGCAGGCGAGAAAGGTTACTATAAGGTTTGGTAAAATCAACTTATGGAGATAATTCAAGTTATATCACGGTATGCTTTATGTGTATAAATTCGCTGCCAACAGCAATCATATTCATGAAGTCATGGTAAGTATGTGTGTTTGAGGATAAAGTTATTTCATCTTAAGTTATTGTATTTTTTTGTTGCAGAAGAAAGTTAGAGCGCAGAAAGGTGTGGCAAATAACAAGATGAAACGGAAAGGTAAATTGGAAGATACTGTTGGACGACTAAGACAAAATACCTCAAAATCCGCTAAAAGGTCAACAGGCAGAAGAATTAAAAACGATAAAACAACTGAATGTGAAGCTCCAGGTTTGCAAAATTTGTGAAATTATGTATGATTGAGTTCACAGATTGAATTAATGAATAATGACCGATCAGCATAAAAGCTTTGATCATGTGTGAAATTTTTATTGTGCTGAACACAGTTCATTTCTTTTCAATTTCACTGACTCCTGAATGTCGGAGTTTTGCGGTGAACACACAAGTGCCTCAGGCAGGAGACTGAGCATTTTTGCAGCTTGTCAATAAATACAACTTCTGAGTTGCATAAGTTATCATTTTAATCCAAAGACACTCAGATTTCACCGCGCAAGAGCATGATTGCAAATATATGATGTTCATTATATGACTTATTGTATGTAATACTTATGAAGTAGATGTATACTGTATATTTACGGTGACAACGAATTTCGCTAACAGTCTCAAAATGATCCAATTTAAAAAACAGCTCGATTAATTTTGATAATTTGTCAACATTATACATAGAGAGTACGATTTTTTTCATCTGATTTTCAATTTATTTTACCACACCGTTCAATCGCAAACTGTTGTCAAAATTAACTGAGACTTTAGTCAACATTTATTGGATTATTGATTGTCCAAAACTGATTTTTTTCAACTTGATATAGTTTCTAAAATTACTTTGCACCTTGATTTCTTTAATACATTCACTGATCTAATGTATTGCTTTTCCAGTCTGATCTAGTTTCATATTCGACCAGTTGTAGAGATCAAGTCAGGAAATCAAAATTAATTGACATGTTTCACGCTTGAAGTAAACTGCGCTTCAGATCGACAAGTGTTTTGCCTCTGCATCTCTGTCGACATTGAAGACATTGTTTGAATGAACATTGTTAGTGTTTCAATTAAAAGAAATCAGGAGGCTTTGTAGGTCGCTCTTTTGTAAACAGTTTTGTTATCATTCCAACGAACCTGTCTCCACTGTCGCATTACGTCTTTCTGCTGAAATAATCGGGTTTGGCGAAAAAAGTCGATTTGAAAAACAATAGCCGTGAATGAATAGCGTCCTTATTTCTTATCTTCCAGGTTTTAAGTATATCGCCGATGTCGTAATCACAGCTAACCGTCGTTCCTACTGGCACAGATGATCATGATTTATTACAATCGACTTAATGTTTCCAAATTTCCAATAAGGGAAGGACTCCCACAGAGATTCGTTGATCTTAATTTTCCTCCGACCCCCACCCATGGCTACAATTATGATGGAAATGTAGTTTATTTTTATTAGAACAGCCAGCTGATCTCGTTATTATTGAATATCACTAAAATACTCGCATTATGGACAGATAAGCCATTAAGAAATGGATGGATGAAGCAGACCGCCCTCAGCCTCTTTAACCCTCACCCGGTAACCTAATGAAGCATTCTTTATTGGTAACCTGGGGTCACTGTGACCCCAACTCGTAATGCGGCAAATAAAAAGATAGATTTGTTTTCTTATCTGCTGTGAAAGGAGATTTGCTTATAATAAGCCATTGAAATAATAAAAACTCAAAATTGTGCCTCAGAATTGAATTTCCCCTCCCCCAACCAATCTACCGTGACTTCTACAAACCTTTCTGTAGCATACATGATAGTGCATAGAGCTACATGTCCAATTAATTGAAATCACTCACAACACTGGCAATAAGATATTCCTTCATAACTTTGTAACAGAATTGAATACTAAGTATACTAGACATGACTTAATACAATGTAACTAATTGTTCTCTTTGTATAAGCATAGGGAGTAAAACTAGTGTTAAATACATAATAGTATTGATACTATTGAATAGTATGTATTGACGACACCTTCAAACACTAGAACTTTTGTTTACTGTTCATGCATGGTCTCTTCGTTTATCAATTGCTGGTTTACAGTGATTACTACAGCATGGTTTATTGCACGTGAATCAGTAAGTTCTCGTCTTGTTACCTTCACCTGGACAAAAAGCACATCTCTGCCTGCGTGATACAGGTGACTTCACTTTGACATCAGGAACGCCTGAAGGTGGGAGATCAACCTTGTGATCCAGGCTACTAAGAAACTCGAATACAATTCTCACCGGCCTTTACATTGCTTGGGATTTATGCGCACGTCTCTCGAGTTCACTTTCAACCAATGCAAATCCCATATCTTTTAGAAATAATCTGATCTTATGTTGAGCACCCATGTTCCTGTCTGGGATCTTATCACACCGGACAACGAAATATATAAATCCTATGCACATATATTAATACAGTAAACTGATCTGCCTCTATGACGAGCTAACGTTTACTCGCTTCCATTCGGTCTTGCACATTAAAATTTGAATAAATTCCTTACACTATTACATTATTAGGCCTACATGCACTTTTCCAGCCAATTGTACTATAACTAGTCACAAATTCATCAACACTAACCTCATCAGCGGGCTACAGGCTACAGTGAAGGAACCTGACACGACTACTATCGGTCACATCTTAGAAATATATCACTTACTGATACAAAGCACATGTGGTGCCGATGCGCATAGTATATTTTCCTATATTCGCAATTTTAACCATTGGGTCTATCTGACCCCAGGTTACCAAAATATGCCCTGCATGGCTATGCCCGTCCACCCCTCAAAATTTGTTGGAAATATTTTATCAGAATTTTGCTCAGTTGTGATTCAGATAGTGACGGAAGATATATCAACAGTTCGTAAGATAAGAGAATTTAGTTTTAGAACTGCACGATTACAACTTACCGAATGAGGGTTAAACGTATTTAGCATCCCACGATCCCATGCGGGCCGCGGACCGCGGGCTACAGCCGATAGAATCATCGGTTACCGATTACCGATACCTTGTTCGTGTCGAACGTAAGGGCACTGTCCGAGAGGCTGCAAATGAAACCTGTCTCCAATCATAACGGTTCAGTGATGGCCTATGTCGTCAATGAGTTTAATTGCCGGAGACCGGTCCAATTTTTAATATTGCCATCCACATTGTTCTCGGTCTGCCCTGTTGCGTTTCCAATCAACATACCAGCTAAATACATACCAGTGTTGGCCAAACCATTTGATCGATTCACATACAGAAACCATCTCATTTTACTTTTTTAACTGTAGTTAGGAGGTGTTCTTGAGAACCCGTTACATCTATTATTTGTTTCCGTACCGACTCGTCTGTCCTATGTGCGGTATAAGGAATATTGTAATCATCTGGTTACAACCTCGGATTTTAGTAAAATTGGGTCAATATGTTTCGCACATTTCCATTACAAACAGTCAAAAGATCAACTATATTTATTGAGCCGTTTTGTACTTATGCTATTTTAAAACCGTGAGCTAAGCTTTGTGTCATCTTATATTTAGTTTGATGTGATGCAGTAAATATGATTATCACCACTCTCATTTTTTGTGCTAGATGAAAGAACTGTTACAGTACCTGCGAAGGGAGAAGCTTTCGTTCTGTTGATGAGAATAATTCAGAGGAAAATAGTCATGGGCATGACGACTCTCGGCTCTCAACTCTTCGTTGTACACCATGACTCACAACAGGTGCTTATTTTTAGCACATTGGATGGATCCGAGGATGGACACTTGGAAATTAGTGAGTTGACTGGGCCGTGCAGGATGGTCGCTTGTCCATGCTACAACTGTTTGTACATTGGTAACGTGCACCCACACAAGATTGTTCGGGTGGAACTGTCGGACAGTTCGGTGACTAGTTGGCCGGTGACACCGAAAGGAAGCTTTCCAGCTGGTCTCTCCGTAACAAGGGAACATAATCTCCTCGTTGCCCTCAGCAGTAGTGCAGTGATAAATGAATATACAACGCGCGGTGAACTGATGCGAGAGATCAAGCTAAGTGAAGACACGTCCTCTATTTTTCACGCTATAGAATTGTCAACTGGTCAGCTAGTCGTATTGTACGTTACGCGCTTTTCATGCTTCCGTGTTTCTATTAGGGATACAAATGGCCAAGTTGTGAAATCTTTCGATGGACATACTGACTTGTCAAAGACGTTCGGTCCTCAGTGCATAGCTGTAGACAAGGATGATCACGTGCTTGTATTTAATCAAAATAATGGTAAAGTTTCCTTGCTCAGTCCATCACTGACTTATATCCGTGACGTCACTTCGAAAGAGCAGCATCCACACTGTCCTTCCGAAATTCACTTTGATCCTCTTACTGAACGTCTGTATGTCAGTGAACACTGCAATCCTCCTGGATTCCTATATGTATTTTCTGCATGCACTGATTTCTGATTTATTACAATAGGTGAAAAACTTACATGTAATTCATGATTTCTATGGCGAACTGTTAAGCACACAATATATTCCGTTGCTTCATTATTCTTGTCTTGTGTGTCCTGTCCGGTCTTGTTCAATTATTTGATATAAATCAAGTGCTAACAACAGTCAATAAGCAATCTTTATTATACTGATAAAAACTTGAAAGAATAGCAGTGCTCTCAGATTATTTTTCTAGTGTCTCTTGTATCAAAAGTCTAGACCCTATCATGCACCTTTTAACCAAGTAAAATGTCAATTTATTGAATCTGTTTCTGACAGATTCAAAATATTATATCAAATTTCGTTCTGATTTTACGTTCCTTTGGAATCAGTCTTATGAGACCTTTAACACATGCTAATGCACGTGAAGAAAAAACAATGAAAATATGTCTCGTGCAGATAAACAGGCATTAATTCAATTTTGTTAGCTAATGCAGCAGAAGCTTAAAATTTGCGCCTGTGAAATCGTAAACAAAATACATAGTACTTGACAAATTGCATCCACCAAATACCACACTGTATATAATCAGGTGTCGGCAATAAAAAGGTTGACTTTGAAACAGTGAGTGCTGAGAGGCTAAGCGTAAAACGTCAAATAGTTGAAGTGTTTGACCGGGCGAATATTGAAAATGCATCATCTTACTTAATAGACATGCGTAATCAATGCCTTTCAATTGATGTGTCATAATATATAATAACTTATATCTTTGCGAAACATCACTATTGACAACAGATCCACAATGGCATAACTTTAGCTACCAAGGAACATATTATAAATGACAACTATGTCCCACACCGATAAATATGACATTGCTATACTATAGATCCAACACAACTTGACACCATCAACACGACTTGATAATGTAGCAACGACATACGGTATGGAAATCAGCGCAGACAAGAGCAAAGTTATGGTGATTGGCACAAATACCTCTTCAACAGAAGTTGTAATTGCAGGTGGTAAACTGGAGAACGTCCAATCATCCAAGTACCTTGGTGCAACGATCACTGATGATGGACGATCCAACTCGGATATAAAAATTAGAACTGCAAATGGCTGTAGGATCTCTGTCTAAACTTAAACCAATATGGAGAGACAAGAACATCTCCAAAGTGTCAAGGATTAGACTTATGGGGGCGATTGTTGTATCTACCGCACTCTATGGATGTGAAGCTTGGACACTTAACATGGAAACCGACCGACGTATTCACGCTTTTTAATTCAGGCGTCTTCGTAAAATTCTCAATATTCCTTACACCGCACATAGAACAAACGAGTCGGTATGGAAGGAAATAATAGATTCTACAGGTCCTCAAGAACACCTCCTGGCTACGGTCAAAAGAAGAAAAATGAGATGGTTTGGGCATGTGAATCGATCAAATGGTTTGGCCAACACTATTATGCAAGGAATGGTTGATGGGACACGCAACAGGGGCAGACCGAGAATAATGTGGATCGACAATATTAAGAATTGGACCGGCAAATCTATTGACGAGATACATAGACTATCACACAACCGCCAGGATTGGAGAAAGGCTTCGTTTGCAGCTTCTCAGACGGTGTCCCTACGCCCTTCAAAGAGGACACGGGATCGGTAATCGGTAATTATACTTCTTAGCAGAGGTGCTAAGAAGTATAATGGATTAAGTCAAAGTTCACTTAGTTGACTTAGCTTTTGTTTAGCAGAGGTGCCTGATGGCACCTCTGCTAAACAAAATTGTAATTTAACGAACTTGCCAGATGACTTTACTGTTTGACGAACATTTGTCATTCAATTCTAACTCGCAGAATAGCACCATTGTTTAACAACATTTTCATTTAATTTTAACTCGTCAGATGGCTCTATAGTTTTGACAAAATGTTATTTAATTTAACTCACCAGATGACACCACTATTTGACAAATTTTTCAATTAACTCTAACTCGCCAGATGACGCCGCAGTTTGAAAAATGTAATTTAAATCTCAACTTGCCAGATGGTACGTGCACTGTTGAACTAAATTGTAATTTAAATTGATCCCGCCAGATGGCACCACTGTTTGGCAAACATTCATTTGTCCAACTCGCCAGGTGGCACCACTGCTTAACAACATTTTCTTTTCACTTTAATTCGCCAGTTGGGACTACTGTTTAGCAAAAATTGTCATTTAACTGCAACTAGCCAGATTGCACCACTGTTTGACCAAATCCTCGTCGACATTTTTTGGGTGCTCCGATAACACAGCCCTCCCCCTCCCCCCCTTGTCGGAAATTTCCAAGCCACCACAAGGTAAAGTATCTCGAGCCGCCTATGGTAGCTAACAATATACTGAATATTTGTATATGCTATAAAATTACTACATATTTCGTCATCACTATATTATCATCAAATAAGTGTATACATAACATTATGTTCATTTGTATAAATACCTTCGTTGTGATTATAACGGTGTACTTATTTTGTGAATTCAAATCGTAAATCTTTGTACCTCACATTAACTGATGGTTAACTGTGAACCGAGTAAAGCAGCTCAGCCAAGAATTGTTTACAATTGTTACATTTGAACAATTGTTTACAGTACGTCAATTCTTTGCCTGGTGTTTGTTCATACTTTCATCATCATCACGTGTAACGTTCTAAGCACAATCTGCTCAGTGGTATCGTGTTTTACACTTGGCCGACCATGTTTCCCCATGTGATTGATAGGTTAGCAACAAGACATCGGCATCATGAAGGGAATTCAGGTGTCATACTATGCTTTAATACAAATCTAGAATTCCATATGCAGAGTTACTGCTATAGTATTCATTCACTTCTGTCTTCAACTGTATTTTTCATCTGCTGGTGTGTGCTATTTTTGTCCATCTCATACACACAGCAAAATTTGCAATTCCTGGTTAGTTTAACCTAGCAATTATATTCTATCAATAACATGCGAACCTCGCCGCAGGTCCTTCTCAACACATGCTATGCTATTATAATTTTATCATCCTCATACGTGTATTTCTCTCCAGATTCAAATTCACTTACATATACTCTTTCTATAACTTCATTGCTAGTATTGAGTATTATAGTATACAAATCAGGATATATTAAGTCCCCCGACAGCACTAATCTGATTTGTTTGCTGTCACCTTCTGTATTCCTTTAACACATTGCTATGCTAATACAACATCTGTACTAGCCTTCTACCTGAATTAGCTACAATGGTTATTACTCTGCATAACTTCAGTTTGTAACATCAGATCCATTGAACTGTAAACTATTAAAGGCATCAACAGCTTCTTAGCAGTGAGCATGCACTCAAATTCAATGTAAAGTTTTAAGGGATATATGAAATTAGTATCTCTCTTGTTATTAAGGAATCTGATATACAGTGTATTAACTTCCTTCATTATGATTAGACAGCCTGAGTAACTTGCTCATAGTAATAAAAGAGGCTAGCAGCTAAGATAGTACTGGGTCCTAAAACCAGTCCAAATAGGTATTAATGTTACAAGTATTGCAATGCCATACTTTCCTCAATAATGGGACAATCTCACTCACTCTGTGGATATGAATTTATCTGATTTTTTGTCGGTTCAAACCCAGAAGGACAAGACTGCATCTTGGGGCAAGCTGCAGAAAACGAGTTTAAGTAGCTTAGACTATTTGCCAGCGCTACATGATATGTTTGTAGAACCTGTGGATGTTAGCAGACATTTGTAGTCATCACATTTCTCTGCTATCAGAGAATCTTTTTAATAAAGAAATGTATGTAACTTGTATGCATTACTTTAATCATTTGCTTATAACTGCATGCATTAACCAGTCGTTACTCTTTGTAGTCTACTATTTGCTTTCGAAAGATGTGAAGAGCATATTTGTTACCTGTGAAGAGCCAGGTATATAAAAATAATATAATATCCCTGTAGGTTCATAATATCCCAAATAATATCCCTGTAGGTTCATCATGGCTGGATTATTTACGACCACAGACCATTGCGTACCGAGAATGTGGTATTTTCCCCTGTCAGACAAAGTTATTCTGCTCTTTGATTCGGTAGTGATAGCAAACATAGACTAACTTCACCACCATGAAAGAACCAGAATAAATGGCAGTAGTCTACTCTCATGCTACAGCTCTAATCAGACCACAAGCCCTTAGTCGCATCGTACTACATGTGAATTAACCTGGCTGTGCGTGGCCAGTACTCTCAATTTCCCGCCACCTTAGGAGGAAACTTTATTGTATTAGTTGCAACTTGAAGCTTTGCCTGCACTGACGTATAATGAAAATATACCAGAAGCAAATGTCGTCTATAAAAAATACAAAGGTGTTCATAGATTCTCTAATAAAAAATAGTCAAGTCAAGTATAATTAAGATGTAGCAGATGACAGTCACACTGTCCAGGGGAAAATGCTTGCATGTTTTGTGGGGGCGCAGTGGCATATAATTCACAGTTGTGGCCAACTGTCAAAACATTTAGAACAACTGGAAAACATTTTGGCTATTGGCCAAAAGTTCTTGGGAAATTAATTAACCAATTCTGGGAACCGATTAACCAATCTAAAAAAAGAGGAATTATCAAATTGTAATTTCTGAAGCATAAAATTGTCGAAGGGTGCAACTCGGATTGGTTCACGCCATTAGTGTCCAATTCACACAGCAATTTACCAATTATCTCGCAGCGTACTGGGATTATAATCATGGCTCGATGCTGAACATGATTAACACAAATTCTCAGTCTAACGAGCACCGAGATCTATTTAAGCCATTTTTGTACCCAAATTTGATTTACTACCTTTGAAGCATCCTAATAGAATGTCCATTGTGAAATTTTTGCAAGATCACATTCAATGTAAACTCGCTATAAATATACCATTAGCTCCTTTAATTATGACTATTGGTGTTTAAATTAAATTTATATCCCAGTTAAAGACATCACTACAAATTCAGACTTGTAATAATATTGACACGACTGCCTTCTTTTCATATTAACACAGACACGCAACAACCAAGCATATATTCAACCAGTGTATCGCCACATGGCTGCAATTTATTGACTGTAACACAAATGCACAAGGATGACATCGCAGCAAGAGTCTCGTAACACCGACACAAACTGCATTAATTGCCTCAATGTCTACGCAATTCATCAGTCTTTACGATTTACGCCTTCTCTCCAGCATCACCAGCTGCACCGCCAGCATCATCACCTCCCTCCTTGGCTTTCTTCGCTCGTGCACCTGCCAGACGGAGGTGAGCACGAGCCTGGCGCAGAGCGACGAAGGCAGAGTACTTCTTCTCAGCATCGGTGATCGCACGAGCTTTTTCTCTCTTCGGAACGACGTGGATTGGCATGACCTTCTTGCCCTTAATCTGGGTCGCAAGCTTCAACTCCTCCTCCTGAATTTAGAAAAGACAATACAAGAAATATAGTAAAACATTTCAGAGCCTGAAGTGAAGCAGGCATCAAGGCATAACATGATTCCCAACATCGTAATATTTATTCTCCATGGATGATAAAATGTTAAACGACATATTGAGATTTCAGACCTTCTTCCTTAAAGCGTCACAACCAGGAACCGCAGCTCTTGGCTACAGAATTAGTCACTGAAAAGCTGATGTCAGTCATTCGTAAAATTAAAATTAAGATTTTTTTTAAAACATTCGATTTTAAAATAATTTTGCTTGAAAAAAGAATAATTAACATGACCACAGCACAGTAAATTAAAACTAGTTAATTTGATTTATAACCATGATTCTAAATAATTTGTACAGAAAGGCGCCAACAGATTCAGCGCATTGTCTTAATTTGATCATGTCTTACACCACGGAATGTTGAGGAATTCTCAAATTTGCACCGCAGTAGTTTGGCTTTAATTTTAGCACAGAAAACCATGGTGACTATATGAATAGAGATGACAGTTCATCTCTTCTTGTTTCGTAAGATCCTTCCTTCCCCTAACTGAGGAACAAGAGCAAACAGCAAAGGCCCACATAGCCACCCTTCCCCTAACTGAGGAACAAGAGCAAAAAGCAAAGGCCCACACAGCGCCGACACAAATCTATGATAAATTATCTCACGCCATAGGTCAACAACGAATGACACAGACTCGAATCACTTCATCCTTTGCAAATTTAACCTATTTTCAGTCCGACTTTCAAGCTGGAATGAAATCCTGAAAACCCAGGATGAATATGTCTGCTTTATCATAATCTACATGAGGTAATACAAGGGACAAGATCATTACGGAATTTGCAATTATAACAATTTATTAGCTTATCAGATCATTCAAAAGTTGCCGCAAAAGCTGGCACTGATACTGGCTTAAAAGCGCAACATTTGGGCTTCATTCATAAAAATGAAATAATCCTTTACGAACCGTAGAATCTCCCTTCTTGGGCTTGCCGAGCTTCTTGGGGAAAATGATCAGCTTAGCACGATACTCCTTGAGCCTCTGCACGTTCTGCTGTAACGACTCGACAGCCTTGTTTCTTCTACGGAAATCCACAGCGATGCCGATCGTCTTAGCGACTCGCTTGTTAATACCGGCTGCCTATCAACAAAAACACGACAACAGAAAAACTTTCATTAAATAATGAAGAACACAAGATTTACACTAATTACAGTGCTGTAGACCATTCTAAACGGGTGCAATTTATTGTAAATCGCACTTTTGTATGAATAGGTGAATGCCTTGCATTCTCTGAACAAAATAAAAATATAATTAAATTTACAATTAAATTATAATATATCTTATTCATCATTAATTCCTGTCACTAACATATTGGCAAGGATTAAAGTCAGCCAGGACCCCTCCGGCTTAATTTAAAACCCTGGTCTCTGCCCTTCAAGCTTCCTTCAACTTGTATACATTAGCCCAGCCTCCTAAGTTCCTAACATGCCCTGTCTCCAGCTGTCACGTCAAGACAACTCAAGTAAATCACTCCGTTTTAAACATTGCCTGTTACTCATTACCACCATCGATACACGTCTCCATGGACTATTCAGAATTTAATCATTTTTGTCAGAACTGATTAAATTGGTTAGTACAATTAAGAGCAAGTGATGAAATTTTATGGACGATCGAAATAGTCATTTACGAACACCAAATCTTACCACAATTTTCCTTTAATCTGTTGATTATCTTTATATATAATATCAAGACTCAATATACATACTCAATATCTACAAAATGTTTACGGGAAGGACCTTTGGTCGCCCACCCGTGCTTATCTGGCCTAGTGGATCGGTGGTTAAAGTCATGCGTAGTAATACGCAAGACAAATAACCATCGCCAGGACCTGTCTTCGGACAGACCACTATCATCATCATCAATACCGTAATGATAAATTCAAAATAATAAAATCCAAAGCAGGTGGTGTTATAAATTTCAGACAAAATTATCAATTCTCAAGTTAAAACTGAATACAGGGCCACTCCTTGATTACATTCCACCTTTCACCACATGTCAACACTCGCATACTGTAGTCCATAAAGTTTGTCATGATCAATAAAGCAAAACAAATCAAAATAAGCTCAAGCATGCATGCATGCATAAAAAAACAAATATTAAAATGAAAGATTCACAATAATCTTTGCTAGCAATTAATACAAAATAAACAAAAGCACAAAGCATAATAAGCGAATCGAATCGTAATAGTGCGTGCTAAGGAACAATCAGCAGGGATTATGTAACAGCATGAATATAATACACACTTCAAATAGCAAATCGATCAACAATAAAACCACATGATATCGATCAAATAAATAAAATAGACACTAATATATTAATGCAACTTGTACAACTCAGTTTTGCATAGCCTACCATAAATCTAATGACTGAAAGATCTACAAGAACAATCTTTTAGCTATATAATATACACAGTTACACACGGTACAATACTTTCCTTTCATCTTACCATGGAACTTAAGAAGTATCCATGATCATCCCATTGTGTTCCATAACGCAGTATTTTACATTACAGTAATCAACTTGATTCAGTGTCTAGTACAAAACTGTCCCTATGTCTTTTGCTGTACGCATGAACTAACAGCTGCTACTGCACTACAACAGTTACTTACTGTACAACTATCTGACCAATCGTCTACTTCTGAATTATGCTGTATCACGTGACACATATCAAACGCCACAACTGTGTAATAACTGCTCAATAAACACAGCAGACATAATGTTTTCTAGCCTATCTGTTATTGATCCAACAGGCGGTTTCCTATGACTTGTCCAAAATGTATGCTAGCAAAATCATTCAATGTAAAGCGTCTAATATGGATAGGCCAAAATATTAAAAGAAACCAAATGGGAATAAAAGGACCTGAAAGAGATCAAAACGGAACAATAAGGGAGCTCATCATCTCATTTATTAGTATAAACAAAATGTAATTTAAAAATGCACACAATTTAATTACTTTTTCAAAATAAGTAAATGTCACTCCAATCTATACCCCTAATCGTAGTCCTAACCACAAACCTGACCTCAACTCCAGTTATCCTCACAACTCCAAGCAGTCCCTCACCAGACCTTTTCGGTACATAGGCCTACAAGTCTATTACATCACATGCGCCTACCAGTTTTTCTAATTGTTGTTAAACATTACAACTTCACAACTATTATTATTGGCAATTCATTGCCGCCCAGTAAAGAGGCCGATTGCTGCACGAGCGACTGAATGTGAACCGACTGGGATGTTATAGACCTGCAGACAACTGCCTTCTCAATAACACTGCACTTTAACTCAAGTATTTGTATTAGCACACAGCGCAATTATAGGTAGGCTGTGTTCAAGCAGCCTATTACATCACCTATACCATCATATATAGGAAAAGTAAACAATAGCTAAACATAGTTCATGCTAAATGCGATCTTAAAGGAGAAGATAGGGAAGAAATGAGCGGAAATAGCAAGGAAATTCCACTTATAAATATTTATTATACCGTACCCTCAGGGAGCAACAGCTATAGTGGACAGATTAATTTTAAAAACAATCAAGCTCAAGTAAAAGAGAAACGCAACTAACAGAATGTATCCTTCAATTAATGACATGTGTGTCATAACTATTTGAATAGTAGAAAATCATTCAAAACAGCAATCAAAGTATCTGCTTCAAATTGGCTGCATGAAATCAGTATGCGCATTACCAAAATCAGTATGCACATTATCGCATAATGTTACAGCATTCATTAAATTTAGATCTTAATCATCATTTATGCTATTTTGATACCTTTCAAGTTCTATTGAGAACGATATCAGGCTAATCTTTGTTATGGAGTGTACTTTTGTAAAATTTCATTAATAAAAACTTCATTAAATAAATAATCAACATGAAAGAAATATAAAATATATTGAACTACATTTTAAATAGGCTTAATTCAACGTGACATTTTCATATTTTAAACAATATATTTAATTAAATCTTAAAAACAAATATTTAAAAATGATATGACTTCTGTCATTTTGTTTATATCTTTGTCAGTCTGTCTGTTGCTCTCTCCCCCTCACTTCCTCCGCTAGGATAATACAAAGTACAGACGATGTATCTAATTACACAAGCCAGCACGCACTGAGACAGTCAGCCAATCCAAAGTCTAGTTTTCTCTTGTGCATGACAAGCAACCAACATTCAACTTTGTTTGCGCGCAGGCTCTAATAGCACTAGCCATCCTAAGATCGACAGATCCACAATCACACTCTTGTCTGAAACTCACTTCTTACAAGTTACTTGACACATCAGCTTTTATGTAAAAAGAAACGATTACAAAGGCATGGCCGGTTACACGGCAGGCCTGTTTGCACAGTCATCCATCAAGTAAGGCTTACCACTGAGCAATTATATTAGTAAATCCTCCCACATAATTCTGTCGGCAGCCTAAGCGATACAATCAAATTATTATATGCAAGCCTTAACGCAGAGTCCTCACAGAAAACTCAAATTATTTGCGGCACCACACGCACAAACAAAAATTTACGTCCCCACAGAACCTACAAATTTTTTTTTCCAACAATGTGAAATACTGTTGACGACCCTCTCATTGGTTGCCTTTTATCGACCCTCGCCTTCACATCTCTCATTGGTTGAAATATTTTGCATTTTGAGGCGACTGCAAAAAACTGCAACATGTCGCGATCTGTTTCTCACCGCATCAAAAATTATTCGCTGTGCGGCGCCACACCGAATCCTGTGGCCCCGGACGAAACTTACCAAAACTATACATTTTAACATTTTTGCGGTCGTTGCAAATCGCATTCGCGTTTTCTGTGGGACGCTCCATTATAAACATCCACGATGGTCATGTAACAATCAACAATTTCTACAGACCGATGCAAACAACAATAACTTGCCTTTAGGTTAACTTGTCAACAATTATTAGCAACCACACCACAATTATTCAGTTCAAAATATTAGACAACGTGCCAAATAAAACTGCATTCCAGTCAACACATTATATATAAAAAAATCCTGCACCACTAAACCTATAGCATGATAATTTGTATAATAAAAGTCTAATAAAAGGTGTAAACATATAACTAATGGAAGAATAGCACTAAGTTGTATCACAGATTAATCGCCAAGTGCTCCTGTTATTATTAGATTTAAAAGCGGTTAAGCAAACGTTAGTTGGATTTGTTATTGTAAATATGGTTAAGGGTGGTGAATGAGGTGCGGGGAGGGGTATATCACACTAAAATTGTAAAAACTGGCCAATCCAACAAAGAACATCAATACCTAACCCGACGAGGCTGCATAACATGCATTTCCAATTGACTATTCATGTCTGAATACCCTAGAAGAAAGCCTGAAATACCAAGACCATATTAACATAAACTAAACATGTGCGTAGTACAATTCTTACTTCTACGACCAAAGAAGCCCTGTGACAATCCGAAGCATAAATCATGCAGCATAAAACTATTACTACCACATCTTTTCTACCATGCTTCTTAAATATAATTTAAAATTTCAATCCTAAAAATGAACAAATGCTTATTAAAACCAAACTTGACATTACTAATGATAACTCGTTTTAAACTTTCAGGGCATCCAATACCTTGCATACAAATACATTCAAATCTAGCAATAATAATTAAACAGTCAACCCTGATAAACTATTCAAAAATATAAAAACAATAAAATATATATAATTATATACAAATATATGCATTGAATCATAAATGTAAGCGTTTCCTTATTTTTATTCAGCCTCATGTTTAAACATGAGGCTGATTTAAATTCCAAATCATAGATGTTACTCTACACCTGTGCTTGCTAGAGAGAAAACCCACAGTGCAGTCAAGATCGCAGATGAAATCACTGGAAATAAATTAAATGAACCAAAACTAATTAATCAGGTGAAAAGTTTGAAAGTGTAACGTTTCATTCAAATGTTAAATGTCATATTTATTTATACTAATATGCTAGCATAGCTCAATTACACATTAAATTCTGTAGCATTAAATCATATCATCAATTGACAAATATTGCTTGGATTATGATACAATAATTTCATTACACACAAGAATTACACTGTCATAAAATCAAGCAAACCTACACTTGTTAAGTTATTCCAAAAAATGGAAAGAGATGTAAGCTGTTAATCAGTTAATTGTGAAAAATCTCAAAGTGACAGTGAATGGCTAAATTACCATGGCTACTGCCTGTTTTTATATATCCCCATGACTGATACACACACAATCCAATTCATCTATAGCTAATGTCCTGCTAGAACAACATTGACATGATGATCCATGCTCAATAACCTGTGCTCTACACACGGAACCTACACGCAATTTGACTGATTCTATGTTATATATAATACTCAGCAGATAAAAGTGCAAGTATTTCTATTACATTTTATAACAACTATCTTAAACCATAATGTCATGACCAGGTAAAATAATGTCAGAGAGATGGTTCATAATCAAATCATAGCGAGCAGCGCAGTGCATATGACAAAGACTGATGAGGAGTTGAGTAAGCAATTTATTCTGCTACAGCTGTACAATTATGAACTCGAAAACATCCATGAATATAGAATAGATGACGCTAGATCTCAATTTGAATCGCCAGCATCTACCAACATACTAATCAGCATAATCTAACAAATTAATTGAATGATCACAATATTAGTTGATTTTTCAATATATAAGAGATAAGAGACAGGTTAATGAGACAGTCAAAAACAAGGTAGGCCCAACGGATTGATAAATGCACATCACATATATAAAGATGCTATAAGGTCATATTTAATGATATTGAAATCTGGTAGAATTTCAAAGCTTACCATACATTACTTTATTCTAAACAAAATTGCAACAAATCTGCAAACAGAGAATTGCAATCAGGATAAATATTGCACTAATTATCTACAGCCATTTTAATAACTTTGATAAAGCCTACAAATGAGAATGTTCCAGAACATTTAAAACTCCAAGCTCATACTTCTTTACAAGCATAGCAATACTCATAACGTACTCCTTTAAATGCACGCTTTCCATGCAGAAGAGACAAGCTAAATGTAGATAAGATGGAAGGTATCTATAAAAAAAATATTAAAGACCAAGTTGGCTCCGCCTAGAATGTGGAAGTGTAGATATTTCAAACTCCTAAAATTTGGAAATACTAGATCCGTCTAAAATGCGAAATGCAAAAATTGTTGATGCCTATTATGCGAAAATGTTTGCGAATCAAACCGGGTTAGAATTGCAGACGAGACCTAATTCGTGAAACTAAAAATACAAAAAATATAGGTCTTATTCGTCCAGGCTCGTAAAGTCTGATAGACTGTTAACATTGCACTTTGTTTGATGTACAATAAAAGAGCTGTATCTAATAGATAATTAATTAAAAACAAATATATTGATATTAATTACGGTATCAATTGTTTTTCAAGTATAATCATAGGCCGCATTCGTTAATTCAGTTGAAAATACTATGAAGACGACTATGTCAATCACAGACGAGAAGCCAATTTTCAAAAACAAAAAATAAAAAAAACAGAAGAAACACAAAATAATAAAAACGGGAGATTTCTTTACGTCGACTCGTTCTAACTGACTAATTTTATGTAAATAGGTCATAGTTTTAACTTTTTTGGTCAACTGAGAACGTTATCGAACGCGGAACGCCCGAGATTAAAAAAAAAATTGAATTTAAATATAGGTCTATTTTTCGCATTTTTCGTTTCGCAAATTAGGCGTCTCGTTCGTAATTATAAACCGGTTTGATTCGCAAACATTTTCGCATATATTAGTCGTCTAAATTTTTCGCACTCACATTCTAAATTACCCGGAAACATTTGCGTATCAAACTACTTTTGAAGTGTAGCCGAGACGTCTACTTAGCAGGAGAAAAATTAAGATTTCAACTAAATCATATTGACATTGTTTGGGCCTAATAAAAAAACGTAATTTTTCTTTCAGTATGGCTGAACCTCAACAACACCAAATATTAACAACTTGTGGATTATTTGTAAGATTCAATGTCATCAATAATGTCAATAGAATATTATAACACAGCTCTGTTTAGACCGTAACATATCAATAAATGTATTTCTTGACGAACGTCAATTATCTGTCCTATGCAATTCGGCAAATGTATAGTCCTCAATTAGTTAGATAAATATATAACTATGCGGTAGTTAGGCTACGGCACAATTACCCGAGTTATGTAAGAGTCTAGCAACCCGATGGTTAGGAAAGCCCAAATGTACGGAGGTAAAATTAGTTACGTAACCCATATCAATTGTGTAAAGGTTATAGTGACCCGGAAGTCATGTAAATGTTACTTTAACCGGTCGCTAGGTACAGAAAAGATTACCCGGTAATTAGGAAAGGTAATGTATAGTTACCCGGTAGTTAGGCTCGTAACTTGCGGCTGGTAAAAGTTTACTTCTCTACTGTTGAATGTATACAATTCCGCCATACTCGTCAACAATCATCATCAACATTGCACTTCTTCTCGTCTTTTTTTACACCAAAATATGTACTCGACACGATCTCATCAGGGGCTTGCCGGGGGGAGGGGGTGAAAAATGTCCCGCACATTTCTTTTTGGCGGCGCTACGTATCCCAGCATCCCACCTCCCCCTCCCGTCCTCGCACGCCTATTTTTTTGTCGCGCTAACTCACCTCTCGTGCACATTTTTGTAGGCCGCTTACAATGAAATTAATATATGCCTCTCTCTCTCTCTCTCTCTCTCTCTCTCTCTCTCTCTCTCTCTCTCGC
>JAQFYQ010000021.1:0-27338 GCA_034694885.1 Buchholzia appendiculata | reverse complement strand
ACTGGCCGTGGTATTCTTAGCACCCTCTCCCCACTTAAGGGGTGCACGGGACTGAGGGCCTTTCTTTGTTTTTGTTGAATGAGATTTGTCCCTCGGTGATAATATAGTAAGTCAACATATAATGAATTTCTGTCAGTTATTTCTGTTTTATAGTTACTGCTCTTTGATAGTTATGTACAATGCATGGGAAAATAATCTAAAATTTGAGCAGTTGGAGATGCGTGTTCGAGATCTATATAAATTAATAATTTTAACGAGTATAGACATTGTGTTTGAGAGAAGAATTTAGGCTGGTGGAATATTTATACAAAGAAAAGCCCGAATTGTCGTTGACAAAATTAAATATTTGTAATGGTTGGAACAATATTTATTGTCAATTATTTAACGATATTGTGATTGCCTGTGCATGTGTGTGTACCGCTCGCAGGCAGCCGAGGCCTGTCAGCTGAAAGCAAGAGCGGTCGGAGCCAAGGGTGATCAGATTTATCAAGGTCAATATCTTTCTGTCTAATGTTTGTGAATGTATTATTCTGGTTAATGTGATTGTCTTGTGAATCTATCTCTTTAATTCTTCGTACTCTAGCATAAATTGATTTTATATCTGTCAATATTTTATATCTTACAATAATTGTTTATTTGAAAACAGGTTGCGTTAGCAATTTTACGAATAATGATTGTCACAATTTTAACCTGTTTTGGATATACCTGTTATAAAGTACTAAATAGTCATGGATAATACATGAATGCTCATTTTACATTTAATTTTCGGTGAAACAAATTGACCTAGAAATTGTACATGAGCTTTGTTAATGAGCTAGTTTAGCAGACTGTTAGTTAATGTTAGTTAATGATAGTTACTGTTAGTTAATGTTAGTTAATGAGCTAGTTTAGCAGACTGTCATTTAATGCGGCTCTTTCTATATTCAATATACTTAATTTACTTAAAATTGATGTTTTTTTAATTTTCTAAATAGAAGCAATCTTTATTCGTGTTGATTTTCTGTTTTCTATTAATTTTTGTTTTGCGATTACAATTGGTAGGGAGTTGGAAGTGTATAGGTGGACAGGCTTATATATATTTACACATTCTCTGGTACCCTGGATTTTTTCTGGTATACTATATCATTGTCGATGTTTTGAAGGTAAATATTAATTATGTTTACTTGCTGATATTTTGTATGTGCCAAGGACTTGGCAAAAGAAGAAAATGTAGATTGCTAATGATTACTGATTATAAATAATCTTCAGATATTGCATAGAGATATTGTATACTTGGTTATACTAGTTATTGGATAAGTAAATAAGATGTTTGTTCTGTTGCATTTAATCCTTTAATCTTTATTATTTATATACATGCGTTGAGTCACAAAGCTAAGATCTGTTTCTTTTGTTTGAATGCAGGTCTACGCGATGCGAGTGTGGACTTCATTCAGCCGTTCGTGCTCGGCTGCGACACAAAGTTTCCCAAGATTGTGCAACAGTCTCTGATGGCCATGCAGCGACACATTTCACACCAGACCATCAATGAGGTACAGATACACTGCACTGGTTATGCCACTGGTTAATAAATTTAGGTCAAATTGTTTATTTTCTAACGATGAGAAATATAAATAAATGATGAGGTTGGTAGATGCCTGATTGAATGTGTCATCACTGTAATATATACGTTTTTATTTGCCAAGTTTGATGGAAGAAATATTTTAATGTCTAGCCGCATGATTGCGTAACTCATCCATTTACCAGTTAGCTGTTGCAATTAACCAGTTTGCCTTCAACTGAAAACACTGAGTGATGTTTTGTGACTGTGCTGATTTGGTATATGGAATTACAGAGAAGTGATGTTTTACCATCTAGCCGCGTAATTGCATAACCCGTCCGTTAGCTGGTTAGCTGTTGCCATTAACTAGTTAACCTTCAAGTTTTGACAACACTAATAAGTATAATAAGTACTAACTGGGTGTTTTTGACATGTGTGCAGGCGGCTGCAGCAAACATAATCACCGCTCTGTGGTCACTGATGGAGGCAGGCATAGAGGAGCTCAAGCTGCTACAGACAGCAACGTTGCTCATCAGCTCAACAACGGCCGTAGTACAACACGATCTCCTCGCCAGGGTCAGAGTTCACGACATCGTTTCACCTCATTTCTGTACCTGTCTGCTCGTATTACCTGATCGTGTTTAACTGCTGAAAAGAATAAATGACAGAACTTTGAATTTGTTAGTTGATGTTTATAATTGGGCTGTTTTGTTCCCTTATTGTTTTCTGTATGCTCGTTCAGTGAGTACCGTATGTGATATTTGTCCAAACTTGCTGTGTCTGCCAGTTGTGTTACCATGATGTCGTGATTATTCCTGTGTAGTATTCCTGTGTATTATTCCTATTTTTAGTTGTCATTTTGTCATTGATGTTTTAGTCACATTTCTATGTACAATTCAGAAAACTGCAAGTGGAAACGATAATAATTACTATTGTACATGTTACAATAATAAGTATGAACAAGTTGTGTACAAGTTAGTGTATATATATAATCATAGAAATTTAAGATACATATAAATATATATGTGTAGAATTGTGTATGTTGCAGTCAATGTTAGTAAAATAATTCATAATAAATCTTGTAGCTATTATTATTTAAGATACATTGTAGGCAGTTGTTAATGTGTATGTACTAGTATAGTAACGTAGAATTGTTTACCTGTGACGTAGGTGTTGGTCCTGTGCTTTCGACTGCACTGCTCGAAGGACGTGACGGTGAGTAACGCTGCCACTGCTACGGTACGACAGCTCGTCGGCGGAGTCTTCGAGCGAGTTACCGCTGAGGATTCACTCGTTCCGACCACAGGTGATGATTGTTTAACTCTATTGTTTTCAAGTTATATTGAAAATATTATAAATTGTCTGTAATAAAACAGTGGGTTAATATAGTGAATAATAATATAATATTGTATAGTAATTATTATGATGATATTATGTTATTTAAATATTGTAATTATTGTACCGGAATTAAGCGCCGTAAAATACAGAACATTAAAATTTTGTTATGATTATTAGTCCATTCCATTTGATTGGTTGAATTGTGTAATGTAAATAACTGGTAAGATACGAATTGCTCACTTTACTTGCATTATTCTATGATAGCATGCATCATGCACTGATGTGTTAATTGTTGAAGCAACATTTTTAATTTTGTTGTTAAATTTAATTTTTTCCTATTTTTTATTTTTTGGTGCTAGATCTTTATTAATCGTTCTGTCTTCAAGTGTTTAGATGCATGAGTTACAAATTAAACAAGCAAATCAAAAAGCTCTATAAAATAGCATATTTGTGTTTGCTATGATCTGAAAACTAACAATGCTTATAAATTCAATCATTGCATGTGTGTGTAGCTAGTAGAGATTTTATCTGTGATTTAGTCGATTCAGTTTTATTTTATCATTTGGTCACTGATGTGTGATTTTTGTCACTGATATAATCTGTGAATTTTCCACTGATATGATGTGATTCTATACCTGATGTGATGTGTAATTATGTCACTGATTTGACTTACAATTTTGTCACTAATGTAATTTGTTAGATGCAGCAGTGCAGCCTGTCGTGTCTCTGGATGAACTGAAGGTAGGAGGAAAGCAAGCGCCGAGTACACTGGGACCCGCAGCCTCCGACGCCTTTCTTCTGTTTCAGGTTTATTTTACTTCTCTCTTTCTCTGCGGTTTATAGCACTTGGGTAATTTAATTCAATAATGTGCCATTTATAGATGTTTTGCTTTTCATTTTTGTATGCCGATTTGTGTTGCCATTCCGCATTTCTGTTGTTGTTTAACAGTTGTTGGTTTTGCGGATATTTCTTTTAGTCTTTCTAGTGACTTATAATGTATATAGTTTCCGAATGGGTTTAACTTTGTTGACCTGCAATGAGTTGGATGATAGTGAAGAGAACGCTAGATGAACTGAGCACTCATCGTGAAATCTATTTCACTGTTAAGCGAATGTAAGCAGGCAAACTGATGTAGCTATCAAAAGGCATTAACAACATACACTGCAATGTAGTTAATTAGTCCGGTAACTGGCAGTGAGTTCAGTATTTTGGTCAGTTTGTGCAGTGTACAGTAATTTAAACTGGCAAATTGTAGAAGTCAATGCTACGAAATGTTGAGCACTAGTATTTTTTATCTATTATTTGTAGTCAAACTATGAAATATAATATATATATGTATTTAAGCTTAGGAAATTATCTGATCTGCCACTGATGACTAAAATGAGCTCTATGCTTTGATGACAGGATCTTTGCCAACTGTTGAACGCCGACCAGCCTGTCTGGTTGCTGGGACTGACAGAGATCACACGAACTCTCTGTCTCGAACTCATCGAGGAAGTGCTCGTCAACTACCACGCCGTCTTTCTCAAGGTTTCTACTCGTACTACTTGCACAAGATGTCTACATTACAACAATTTATTATTTGATAATTTAGATAATTTGTGTATTATGCCAGTGGATCCCGCCTTTGAAGATATAAGATGTATTACTCGGTTTTCAGTTAAGGTTACCTTATTAATCCGCTTTATCTTATTAATCCGTTTTACTTTGTTAATCCACTTTACTTTATTAATCGTCTTTAATTTATTACTCCATTTTACTTTATTACTCCATTTTACTTTATTACTCCATTTTACTTTATTAATCCACTTTACTTTATTAATCCAAAGTTTGTGTGTGGAAGAAATGTTTCGAAAGGATCAATTATGAGACGTGTTGAAATGTATGACGTGTGCCAGGTGTTTCTGTCAAATTAATAACCTTCGTTGATATGGCTTATTGATGTCTGCGATCGAGTCATAGGCTGTGTATGTATTATTTGTCTGTCTGTATGTGTGTGTAGCACACTGAGTTCAGTTTCTTACTGACGGAGAAAGTCTGTCCTCTCGTGATCAAACTCTTCTCACCAAGTCTTAAGTACCGCTCGTCGCGCAACGCCGTCAACAGTGCCACGCCGGCTGTAGCCGCCGCAGAGAAGCCGTGCTTTCCCGTCGTCATGCGTCTGCTGAGAGTCGTGTCCGTGCTTGTGCGACATTACTACACGCTACTGGTGAGTACTTTACACAACGCGTGATGATATTTATTTGTTGTTCTTATTGTTCTTATTTAATGTTATTATTCCGTTTATCTGCTAGAGTGATGTGCGATTACTTATTTAATCTTTAGTATTCATCATTGCTAACTAAATAAATATTGAGTAAGTAAACTAAGTAAACTGGCGTGTTTACCTAGCACACCGGCTCCGTTTAGGTGGACCTTGCACTATGTCAGGCTGAGGACTGTGGTTGGAGATTAGTGCTAGGCAACCTTCCATCTGGGTGATGTCACATACTTTACTTTTAATAATAATTATAAAATAAATAAATGAATTAGTATTTATTTGGTGGTATTTAATATTAGTCTTTAGTATTAATTTAGCATGTAACAATATCAACGTTGTTTAGGTGTGCTTAGACCATTATGTTGATCAAGTGCTGTTATATCAACACTCAGGTTATTCTGTTTGCATAGATGACACAATGTGAGATATTCCTCTCGCTACTGGTCAAATTCCTTGATCCAGAGAAGCCGCAGTGGCAAAGAGCTACGACCCTCGAAGTTCTCTCACGACTATGTCCACAACCGGCTCTCATCCGGTATGTCCTCGGTCTTCTACTATATGTACTGTTTGTGATTAAACTGTAACGCTAATTATAATGTGTAAAATTCAGTTCTTATACTTGTAATAATTAGGGGCAGATTATTTTTGACGTGTATGATAGATGGAAAGAATGAATGCAGAAGGAGGAGCAAAGACTCTGGAGACTCTGGTTGTGATGATGGATGATTTGAAGTAGGCACTGTGTGCTGAGGTTAAGAGTTGAGATGCTGGAGAACCTTGAAGAGTTTGGATGCTAAGAACCTGCCACAAGTCAGAGAGAACTAAAGATGATGATGATTTTGGAGATTGTGGCAAGGCATTTCTTCAAGAACTTTTTCTCTATGTACACATTGACAAAACTTGTACCTCGGAATCAGAAAGAGCAGCTCGATTCAAGGAGTAGACTGCAAAGAAATTAAATTGTTAACTTAAAATTAATTATGTGTAGGAAATTCAATTCAAAGTGCCAGTAATGATAATTAAGCATGGTGATTTTTAAGCATATTGATTGCCATATTACTATTATAAAGTAACAATAATTTAAACGAAAATTATATTCATGATAATAATAATTTGACGGTGATGACATTATGTACTGTTGCTTATCTCAGCATATACGACATAGGCATAACTTCTAATTATATTCTACTAAAAAGTAAGAGTCTGGCTATATGCACGAGAGAGAAAACTAATCATCTCTGTAAGTACATGGGTTACTTTTATTAATTATGGCAGTAAATACGATTGGCTGAGTGAATACGAATCGGTGTGTGTGATTGGTCAGTTGCTTCTGTGAGTCGTACGACATGAAGCCTCATTCGACGAAGATCCTGCGCGACATCATCAACGGTCTGAGCGCATTCGTCCAATCACAGTTCATGAACGCCACACCAGGTGGCGCCGCCGTTCCCCCGTCTCAACCGGGTATGTGGCACCACCTCGGGGGTTCTTATCATATTGACTTGTATTATGTTGTGCAGCATATATCGTCGTCAGAATTTTAGGTTCTCCATTCTTAACAAGTTTCTGATCTTATTATCGTCAGCATTTTGAATCCTGTGGTGGTTTCACTTTTATAACTTTTTGTAATTTTATGTCTAATCTATGGTTAGATGTTGTTTGTGGTCATTGTTTTTGTGTATGTGCAGGGATTCTTTAATTGAAAAATTAGTTTCGTGAACTTTGGTTCTAATTAAAACTGTTTATTTATTCAAAATGACATTCTACAGCTTGTCGCTAGATAAATTATTCCAATAAATGTTGATTTCTTGCAATTATCTTGTTTATTTCTATGTTTAGCTGGAAAGGCCGGTGACTCGGGGATAGTCCAAGTGGCTGCTGGGGGTGTTCCAGTTCTTGGCGGCGTTACCCCTCAGCCAGGATTTAGTTACCGCAACATCTGGTTACCACTTGTCATCAATGTGAATGCTCCGCATGCCAGCCAGAAAACAATCTAGTTAGTCATCTCATTCTCTGCTTCAGTGGTGGCTTTTATTGATCATCTTTTTGATCGTTTCTATGTCAGTGCTAACAAGGAGATAATATAATATTTGTCTAGGTTGACAATGAAACTATTACAAGTATTGTGTAGCATACTGATATTATTGTATTCTTCTAGTAGCAGCTTAGTAGGTCCTATATTAACTCTATTGTTTACTTGCTTGAGTGCACTATTCTTTACAACTATTTCTTTCACTATTTGAGAACAACTAATATATCAAAGGCACAATATAGCCTTCTGGTGCTGACCTGCCAATACAAACAAAACAAACAAAAACAAAATTTATCTAGGTTGACATTGTAGAAAAATCTCTTTAAGGATGGCCATGTTGATCAATCACAAAAGATTGAACATCATGCTGCTTGTTTTGGATTTCTAAGTAAAGATTTCAGTAGACGATTTGACTTCATTTCAACTTTTTGCTTATATTTGCACATTGTATTGGATCTAACTTTAATGCTTGAGCAATACGGCCTAAATTTATTGTTTGAATTTGTTATGTTTGTATGATTTATTGTTTGAATTTGTCATGTTTATATGTTTTATAGTATAATGTGGTCACAATTTTTAATGTAATAATAAAATTATTTATATTATTGAGTTCTAAATTATATTTGTCCTCAGTTATTACAATTTCCCAAAGATGATTAATGCACCTTGTACTGATATTGTATTTAGTTGAATTAGTTTATTTAGGTTGATTGATGTAATGGTGATGTAACTATTGAGTTGTATGCTGTTTTTGTTTTAGTCTTGACATGCTAGACAAGCTAGAGCCGCCTCCAGTGCCGGACGGCTACGGTCTCTCCCTGGCTTTCCTCTGTCTGCTCGACATCGTGACCTGCGTTCAACTACTCGTCAATGCTACCAGCCTGTCCGACGGTGTCGTGAAAACTGGGTCGGTCAAAGGTCAATCCACAGATGAATCTGGGTCAAACGGATCCGGAGCAGAAGTGCCTTCGTTGTCTTCTACTAGCCAGGCGGAGGACTCCGGTGGGACAGGTATTCTACTTCCTGTCATGTGCGTTGTTTTACCTCAATTAGTGTTTTATCTCAATATCTGTTTTTATCTAAATGTGTGTGTTTTCGCAGTGTATGTTTTTATCAATCAACCTGTTCTGTTCTTATAAGTCTACTTGTTCTTATAAGTCTATTTTTGTGTGCTATTCATTGCTAGATGACCTTCTTGTCCAAACAGCTTTTATTATAAGTTTTTAGTTACTAATCATATACTTGATTTGTGGATGATTATTTATATGTTGACATTTCTGGATATTGAAGAATAAAATTCAAAGCTAGGTGTAGAAAACTCGATTGGAGGAAGGGTGTTGATGATCGAATATGGACAAATTTTAGCCGAGTGCCGAGTATGCACAGGGCCGGACGGTCGTTAAGTATTGATTATGATAATTATAGTTTTGATTATAATTGTACTGCCTGTGGGATAAATTAAAGAAAATATTTGTCATCGGACGGTTATATAGGATGACAATGTCGTCAATGTGTACTGCATTCAGTAATACAAATATTTACATGCTTGTTTTCTACACTGACAGTGGCTGATGATGACAAGGCTCTACACGAGGAGCTGATAGCGTCCAGCTGGTGCGGTGTACTGGCTGCTCTCTCAATGCTGTTAGATGGCTGGTAAGCCTGACAGTTGACTGATTCTATTAGCACATATGAACTGTGTAATGAATTCGTTGTCATTTGTTGCGATGCGTGTGATTTTGTTAATTGTTGAGTTGAGATGTATGACTCGCTTAGAAATCTTCTTTTATTGTTTTATAAAAATGATAAAAAATGTGAATGAAGTTAATTTTTCCATGAAAATTTCTATCATTTTGCAGTTCATTATTGCTTTGCTTCGTTCATTATGCATGCTTATTAAATCTAATATATTCATTTATGCATTCGTTCATTTTTAAATTCTGCAGTTTATATTCAACGTTCATTCTTTTGTTTGTATTCACTGTGCTGTTCTAGTTGCTTTACAGTGTTATGAACTGTTGACTTAACTTTGATCTATGTGGATGCCATTTGGAAATAACAATGAAACAATTTTTTTCTCGTTTTTCTTCAACCCTCTCGGCTTGCTATTGTCGTAATTTAACGGGAGCGCTTTATTTGTTCCTCTCGCAAATATTACCTTGTGCCGACATGGCTGTGCAAAAATAATCGAACGGAATGATGAATATGAATTTAATGTATATTAATATAATTTAGTGAATATTAAATAATAATATATATGATGCATACTGTATGAATTTGAACGAATGAAATACGAATGATGAAATATGCTTTATTTCATCATTCATTTCTTCAGTTGTTCACATTTTGCGACATTGTAAATTTCTCCTCAGTGTTGCACATATTTGCATCTGTCGTTTTGTTGCTCTAATGTGTACAGCTCTGATGAGTCAGCCAGTGAGTCTATACTGAAGGCAATGCAGGCGTACGCCAGCATGTGCGGCCGACTACAGTTGATTACTCCGAGAGATGCTTTCATCACGGCGCTCTGTAAGGCCTCGCTTCCTCCGCACTACGCACTGCTGGTCCTCAACCCTCAGCCTGAGCCTAAGGGTATGCGACCTTTTCTGTGGCGTTCTACTTAGCTCTTGATAGCTCTGAGTTCGTTTCCAGCTTTGTGAGTAACAAGCATTGTTTGAAAATGTTAGATATTTTGTGTGTAGCAAGCTGTAGTAATCAGTATTTATATGTTCTTCTGGCACTTGGGATTCCTCTGCGGCTGCATTCTTTCTTCTTTGACTTAAGCGACCCATGACATCGAGGGACGATCCCATTCGCATCGTTCTAGTGGCTGCCAACCTTCTGATCCCACCTGGTCAGCAAGTCAACCACTCCAGCTGGGTTATTCCAAAGGTCGATTGTGGTTAGGGAAGTTGGTATCATATTGCAGTTAAATAATGAATATGATGGACGTCGTGATTTGATAGATTGCATAATGGGCAGATTTTGGAAGGATATTCGTTTGGATCAATTTTGTTGAGATAGGTTAGAAGTTTGTGTGGCTGCATCTCTCTAGCTACTGCAGCTATTGTATGTTATTGAGTTTTTCAGTTTTTTAAGCTGGCTTTCATTATAATTAATTATTTGTAAATTGTATTTTATGCTTGTTTTGGTAAGCCTTGTAAATCTTTAATCAAGTTGTTTTGAAGCAGTTTCACCCTTTTTAAGAGCTATGTATGCTGCCTATTAGTTGAGGCATTAATACTGACTAATGCTGCCGTGTAGTTAGCCATCATCTTCCCAGCATTTCTAAGTTATGAGTGTAATTCAGAATTTGTTAGAATTATTTCTGTGCTTAATAAGTTGTATTACAAGATGTAGTACTAATTATTGAATACACTCGGTTATATTTGGTTTACGAGTATTGGATACAATTTAATTTGGTTTGGCGTGATCTGATTATTGTATGTTGATGGTATCGTTCATCATCATATATCAATTTGTACCTTGTTTATATCGTGATTCCTATTTTGGTGTATTGAGAAATTAACAATTTGTATGATAATCTTGCTTATTTACTGAAATTCTTTATATTGTCGTTATAGTAACAGCGTCACTGTGGTAACGTTGTCATGATGGTATCTAATTATAGCTTGTTATTGTGATAATGTTATCATAATGACAAAGTTATCAAGGGTATGGTTATCTTTATGGCGAGGAGCTGCCCATTGATTACTTTGTAAATCTTGCTTGTCTCTATCCGCAGGCAGTCACTTGGCTAAGAACAACAACAACACGGACATGTCCGTGCAGCCTGCGGGCAATCACTCGATGAGTCATAGCGACCCGAGTCTAGGCAGCAATCAAGTGGTTGCCGTGGGAACCGCTCTACCGTCCATCACATCTCACGTGGGGCTGCATCAGGGCCCCGTCATGGTACGTTGCATCCATCGTGGATGCGTCAATATTGTTTCTTTAGCTTTAACTATATTGTTTTTTTTGTGCAACTTTCTTTATTGAATTTGATAACTAGTGATAGATTTCAATAGGTAATTAGTGATGGAAATGTCTGGATCTGATCTGGACGGAGATGTGCTTTGTGTGCTGAGAACAGTCTCTCTTGCCTCCTAAAGATGACAAGGAACCATTGAATTATAATCCAAAGCCAAAGAAACCAGTTGGGGTTAGGGTATCATCGGCTAGAAGAAATACTTCTCCAGTTATTTAGTGGTGACAATGTTTATTTTGTTTTAACATTCCGGTGGTTTGCATATTTTATGTGGTAGTCTCTCTTCCATGATCTGCTCTTCCCCCGAGTGTCCTTCAGAAGATCTGTTGGGAAGTCTAGTGTAGTGGTTCAGTCGACACTCTTGTTGTGTGCTATATCTTGCAGCTTGAACAGTTTTAGGAAATAGGATTGTTCGTTATTACTAAATATAGATTCTTGTTTACAAAACAACTGAGAAAATAAGCAAAATATTAAATATGATGCATTTTCTGAATATTTCATTGTGTCGTTTCCAGTGATTGGTCAACTTTTATTAAACGCGTAAGCTGATTGGTTCATTGATTGCTTCGAAATAATCACTCCATTGACGGGACGGGAGATTCTCCCGTTAAGCGAGTAAACATAAATCTATTATGAAAACGGTTCTTTTTATGACACTTTATTGTTACACGAGAGCTGGTTGGTCAGTCTCATATACCGTGTAAACTGATTTGTTAATAAGCGCAATTTAATCCTCTCTCCTATTTGTTTATAAAATTAATTTCTTGATAGCCTCTTTCTCTCGAATACCGAATTAAGCTATTCCGTTGGCCTAACCTCGGAGGAATTGTGCAATTTAAATCAATTGAATAAAATTGTAATTTGTAATTTGAGATTATATACTTACTTTAGTAAGTTTTAATTTGGTTGTCATCATCATTGTTATTGTGATTGATTTATGTTGCAGTTGACAGCGAAGAACATACACTGTATGCGAGCACTTCTGTCTCTAGCTCATTGTCACGGCGGCATACTGGGCACTGCCTGGCACCAGCTACTCACCACACTGCAGGTACATGCATGCCCGGGCATTATGCTCTATATTAGAGTAATTCCAACTAGTTATTATTAAGATCTTGAATGAACGATGTGGTTTCATCCTGGAGACAGTTTTATGCTGCAAAACGTTACACCGATCACTTGCTTATATGAGATGATTGCTTCCTATAAGTGCTCCGTTGCTTTCCTGTACAGTTGATTAACATGATACTGTATGATATAAAATTTTGATAACACGTCACACAGGTGTAAACAACATTGATGGCTTATTCAAGGCCTAGCATAAAGTGTGGTAAGATAATGTATAGCCAAGTTTTTGTTCGTGTGTTTATCGCTGAATTATTATTTTTTTAATTTCTTGTTTGTTTTTGGTGTTAATTTTTTATTTTATGTTTTAATGTTTGTGGTAGCTTATGCTTCTACTGTTACTGAATTTTAAAGTTTTTTCCCACCAAAGGCAGAATTTAGCCTATATATGCTGACTTGCCATTAAATTCCCAATCAATCAGTTTTTTATTTATTTGAGCTTCCCCCAGTTACATTTTGCCCCGACTGCAGTTAGCCTATTATTGAAGCTGATTATGTTCTACAAGAATCTGTGATTCTGTTGCTTCTAGGGAGATGTTTTTGTTGTGGTGCGCTTACTGCAATAAACTGATTGATGCCTGTTTTGCTGTTTCATGACATTTTTGTGTATAGTTGTACCAATACGACTTAGATTTGTGTATATTGTGGCGTAAAGTTGCTTGATTCATTGTTGTTTTGTTTGCTGATAGTTTATCTATCTATTCCACTGTTTGACTTTGCACACTTCATTTGTGAGCTAACAAGCAAATCACCATCCTAAATGATTCCGTTCCTGATTATGAACGTTACCACCTTGGTAACGTCCAACCTACTTGAATTAGCCATATGACTACTTATGAACAATTCTAATTTATATGATAAATGATGGCTACTTAACTTAATTTTTTTTTTTTACAGCATCTCGTGTGGATACTTGGCTTGAAGCCGTCTTCAAGCAGCTCGTTGAAGCCGCTGCTTCAGATGGCGGAGAACGCTCCGAATGCTGTCATCACGAGCGCCTCGGCCATGTCGGACATGCCTGTCTTGTCTGCCATGTTGTCAAGACTCTTCGAAACATCTCAGTAAGGGAAAGTTTTCTGTTCCAGTGTCTAATGTTTTCCGTTCTGAGTCTGACCATCAAGAATAATCATGTTTTATGTTGTGTTATTTATGGTAGCTTTTGCATCTATAGTTACTGAATTTTGAAGCGATGCTTTTCATCGACCAAAGGCACAGTCTAAATTATTTATTTTTAACACAAGGCAATCAATCAATCAGAACAATGTGTTAAAGGTTATTGGTCAAAAACATTGGTCAAAGGAACACTGTATTTTTACTTGTAATTTTTTGCATTTTACACCTGCAAGCTTGAGGGATGAGAAATTACTTTATTGACAGTTATTTTAACCAGTGCCCTCCCATGTCATGCATACTTGTTGTCATCACAAGAGAATATGAGACGTATACAGGGGATGACCCGTTGCCTTCCAGTGGATGGGCATTCACAAATTTAGAAAAAACTTGAACTGATTTTAGTCTTATATCACTTATAGTGTTAGATCACGCTAGAGATACAAACAGAATTTGAAACTAAGACCCTCGGACGTGTGGGCTAGTGTGCCATGCAGTACTCGGTACGGTCTAAATCCTCAGGCATGGCTTAACGGCTACTTGTCTTGTAAAGGTTTTGGTATAGCAAAAACTGAGTTGGTCTTGTCCTGTGTGTACGTGTCTTGTTTTTTTATTATTATTTGACTTTACTTATTTTCTTATTTATAATATTTCTCTCTCTCTCTGTATTGCAGGTACCTTGATGACGTAGCCTTACATCATTTGTTGGACGCCCTGTGCAAGCTGTCGGCCGAAGCAATGGAAGTCGGTTACGCGAACAGGGTGAGTTGCATTGAGTGACCTTTCAGCGTAACAATTTCGTATGATGACCATTATAATGGTAGTAGGGTGAACTTTCAATTTAATAATTTGATAGGTAGCTTTTTTCTGTTATTTGTTCTCAATTTGTCACAATATATATCGCAAGTTTTTTTATAAGACTGCCAGCAAAATCTAGTAACATTAAGAGATACATGTGGAAGAAATAAACATCGGGAATACTGCATCTTGTTGTGAGGGAATTTGTTTACTATGTAGAACTTGTGCTGTTACTAAGTCTTAGTTCCTGTATTTAGTAAATTGTCGATCCGAGTTGTCTTGCTTCTTTCTTTTATTACAGTGCGATATCATAAATATCTTTTTACTATTGAAGCCAAGATGGTTACAACTTCCTTTTCTAAGGCTGACATTGATATTAATGTAAGGAAGGAGTATGGCAAATGTGAGATGAATTAACATGCTTGGCAACCAGTCTCATTGAATTTAGTATTTTAAGTACTAGAATAAAATTTAAAATGAAATCAGTTCTATAGTGCCTACAGGATATATAAGCCTATATTGCCTGCGATACAGCAGAAAATGCCGACCGTATTAGTTACACTAACCACGATTGAATCCACGTGATTCAATGCTACAGTTATCCAGCATGATTGTGATTGCAATGATTACATTACATGATTACAACATGATTGTGATTACAATGATAGTTCTAATTCCTATCACTACTGTTTTACTTTGTACATTCAGGAGCCGTCACTGTTTGCCGTCGCAAAGCTTCTGGAGACAGGACTTGTGAACCTGTCTCGTGTCGAGGTCCTGTGGAGACCAGTGACCAGTCATCTGCTAGAGGTATGGACAGGGTCAACCTTAGGTTTCTAGGGGGAGGGGGGGTTACTGATGCCATTTCCTTGACTTGGGGAAAATAAACGTCAAATAAGTGTAATATTATTTATTGTAGATTAGGTAATGTTAATCATCAACATTTAGCATCAGTTTTTCGTCAGAAATGCTTGAACGTATTTAATATCAGTATTGATGATGATGATAATGACTAAGATGATGACATAGTTAGCATGTTGACGGATGATGATGATTGTCAGCTATGACAGAGAGATGATTAGGTGTGGTGTGTGTGTGACAGGTCTGCCAGCATCCTCATCCGGCTTTACGTACGTGTGCCGCAGAAGCCGTCACGGCTCTCGTTAAAGCCGCTCTGCTCTACAAGTACAGCACGCAGTCGGCTCACAATCTACAGCAGGTTATACTTATTTGCACTTATAAATTATCTGTAAATTAGTCACTTTTAGCTGCTTCCAAGATAGTGGCAAACAACTGTAATATGTAACAAATAACTACGAAATAACAACGGCTAAATTATGTATAGTTATTTCTTATTTGGAATTTGTTTATCTTTATTTGAAGAATGTTGCATTTTAATGGTTCAGTTGAGTTAGTCCAATGATGTCAGGCTGGGTACTAAGTTCATGTCTATTTCTGCGTGTGGTCGACAAATTGGGCAAATGTGTTATTTGACATAAAGAAGGGCATCGGGCTGTAAAATTTTGCTTCAGTAAAAAATCTAAACTGCCACATGCATACTTTCTTGTAAATTAAATGGCAGTTACCGAGTTAAGGAGCTGAATAACTTTCTTTGAAGATGAGAAATCCTCCCCGTTCTTGGTGCGTTTTTGGCGTTAGCAAGGGTAAACAAACTGTCTATGCAATTCTGTTAAAATTTTGATGACGATGATGATTGTTATATTTCATCCTTTTTCATTCCGTTATAGTTGCGTGTGATGTGTTTGTATTTAGAAGTTGCTGGCCCCGCTGCAGGAGATGTCGTCGATAAGTCACGCGGACGTGCGACAGAGGCAGCTCGAGTGCGTGCTTAGCGTGCTGCAGAACAACGGTGATCAGTTGCGTGAGGGCTGGCCGCTCTGTCTCACCGTCATCGGTGCCGTCACTAACGATCAAGGGTCAGTGCACCAGACTTCTGCATTTTTAATGGTAGATTTAGATATGGCAGCGTGGCGTAATGCCAATTTTGCTGCTTTCTGGTGACGTTTGCTTTTCCATTCAGGATACAAATAATTTTTGGAGTATTTTTGAGAAAATGTCACCCGCTGGTACCCATTGTGCCGTGCTGCTGGCGCCCACTAATTTTTTCCCCTCAATTTGACCCAATTTGAAAGTTCTCCCTTCCCCCACACTTGCCATACTCTTTTGATCATTTAGACTTTTTCTTTGATTCTATACCACTAAGAGTTGGGCTTTGTTCATTTTGTATTATTGTTTTTTATTTGACAACGACGGCCGTTGCCTGTCAAATGTATCCCTCTTTTCTGTGTCCTTCCAACCGATCATCCATCATATCAGTGCTAGTATTCACCACTTGAGGGAGAATATAGTGGAAGAGAATGTTCTCTTAATCAGACCACCCAATTATAGGTGTATCGAGCAAATATTTTGCTGCTGAATATCATTCGCATTGAATGTCACATTGAGCCTCCGATTGTCACGGCACGTAGCGGCGCAGCGAAGGAAATGCTACATACATACATGCATACATGCAATCCTGATGCGCCATCTTGTTGCTTATTCTATTGAGCTATACGCGGGTACAATTCATGACATTGTGGTGAACAGTACTTGGATGTAATTGGTTCATTTACATTTGTACATTTTTCTAGTATATCTCTTGTAGTATAATATATCTATTGTACACGTTTGACTAGATGTGATGCTGTGTAGGGACAGTCTGATTCGGATAGCGTTTCAAAGCCTGCAGCTTGTCGGCACTGACTTCCTGCCTACGATGCCGTGCGCCTGTCTTGAGCTTTGCGTAGAGGTGGCGGCTAAGTTTGGTCTGCAGAATCAGGATCTCAACATCAGTCTGACGGCCGTCGGTCTGCTGGTAGGCATCTTGCAGATATATTCTGTTAATCCAGGATCCGTAGTTTTCTCTGTCAATTTAGTTTCTTTGTATTTCAATGAAACGCGCACTTCAATGCTTTATTCAAAAGTAATGTTCATAATTGTGTAGTAACGTAGTGTTTTGGTACTTTTATGGTTATTATTAAAGGTATGGTATTTAAAACCAAATTATGCAACTACTTTGTTCGTGACAATTATGTGTTAGATTTAATTAGCAAATGTTTTTTTTTTGCGTCGCATAATTATGCCATTATGAATTATATATAATTCATGTACATGTTTTATGAGAATTTAAATGTCACAATTTATCGTCATCTTTTTTCTGTTCTTAGTGGAACATCGCCGACTATTTCTCTCAGAACCGGGATCGTATCTGCGACCAGCTCTCCGCGATCAACGGCACCAGCCCCACGACAGGTCTTCACACAGACAGCCAGACAGACAGACACACAGACAGCCGGACAGACAAGGGAACAAACGGAAGTACAGGCGACAGGACTGCACAGCCGGCAGTGCTGCCTGCGTTCGATGCACTCTGGATGGTGCTGTACATCCGACTCGGAGACCTGTGTGTGGACCAGAGGCCGGCGGTGAGGAAGAGCGCCGGACAGACTCTCTTCTCCATGTTGTCAGCACACGGCGCTCTCATTCAACAACAGACCTGGCATGCCGTCGTCTGGCAGGTAGGCACCACCGGTGTGGGATTTGTGGGAAAAATTGGTAGGAGATCAGACACCCAAATGTTTCTCTGACGAGCGAGGAGTGGCACCAGTTAAAAATCAGAGGTGGGGAAATGGAACCTCCTGAAAATCCCATCCTGGGCACTATCTTCTCTCTCCTCCTGACCTTGAAGATATTGTTGCAGCATTTGTATCAAGTCGGAGCACGAGTTTCAATTGAAAGCGTTTGGCATTTTGCGAGAAACATTTGACTGAAAAACTACTATAAGCCATGACGATCATGTATTGATTTGACTGCTATGACTATTATATAGTTTGTTTCCTGTGCTTATTACCATGACAATCATGGATTGATTTGACTGCTATGGCTATATTGTAAGGTTTGTTGCCTCTGCTTATTGCACAAATTCATGCGACGCGCTCTGTGCGTATTATACAATAAAGAAGCTTATTAGATGCTGTCATGAGCGTTAAAATTAAAATAAATTTATTGTTCAAATCATCATCTGGCTTATGTTGTGTAGGTACTGTTTCCGCTGTTGGACCGGGTCAAGAGTCTGTCGACCATGGCGTCCGGCAGTCGGGAGGACATGACCGGAGCGAACAAAGCGTCCGTCAACATCCTCATGCACCACTCGCGCGACACGGCCGAGAAGCAGTGGGCGGAGACACGCTTCCTCACTCTCGCCGGTGTGGCGAGGGTCTTCAACATGAAGTGCGCCGTCTTGCAGCAGCTAGGTCAGTACTTCTTTAATACTTTGTGATTCGTACATGCCTCGGTTAGTACTTTAGTACTGTGTGATTCGTGCTTTCCTCATCGTTTTGTTCACTTCTTTTTATCATTGCATTATAGTATAACATGCTTTCGGAGCCATGGATTATGTATTTATGTGGGTATTCGAGGGATGTTGTTAGTTTTTGACTTGTTACGGGTAACTTGCGTTTAAATAGAAGTGTTGTCGAGCCAGTAGATGTGATATTTTACTGATATCCAGTGGCTAATGACACGTTGCCATTCAAAAATATGATGTTTGGTTTGAAAAGCTCTATTGTGCAGTTTAATGGCATACTTTGACCATTATACTCGCTCTGCCCTGAGGAGTCTAAAATATCCTTTTCTTTGTTTGACTGACAGAAAAATAATCTATAATGTTCACCTGAGGATTGGAGCCTGGATTCTCTTCTTTGTTGAGCATGCTTCATATTTAACAGGATAGAAAAGCAGGAACAAAGTTGTTATTAGGAACAAAGCTTTAGACTCATTTACCCGATAGCTATGAGCTAGCACCAAAACACATCAGTATCATCGTATTCCAGGTTTTATCCATGTTGATCCCTGTACAATCAGTTCTGCTTGAATTTAGTGCTTTTTAGATTCTATAATCTAAAAAAGATTAGATTAGAAATTTAATTCTATGAATTAGAATTTTTACTTTGTTTAGATTGCAGAATCCTTATATTGATCTTACCTTGTAGGTGACTTCCTGCGTGCCTGGGCTCTGCTGCTGGAATTCATCGAGTCGTCGGCTCTCTGTCACAATGCCGAGGTCGCTCTTGCGGCTCTCAAGAGCTTTCAGGAGCTGCTCAACATCTCCAAGGACCCGACGCTGCTCAGCGGCCTCCCCGGCTCTGCTTCTGCTGCCGCAAAATCTGACAGCAGATCGCAGAAAGTTCTTTCCTCACCGCCCGAGTCGAAACCGATCAATCGCCAGCCTCCAGCTTCAGCTACAGCCGCTACGGATCATCCACCGGTCACCCTGGGGTCAGGATTGGACGAAACGGCTCTGTGGTTGAACGCGTGGCGAGTCTGGCGGAGCATCGGAACCACGGCCACTGCTCCGCCGGAGGGAACCTCTGCTCCGACGTATGTCCCCTCGCAGGCGTTCCTGACTGCACTCGTGCAGACGTTCCCTGCGCTCTACGCGCACATTCGACCTCAGTTTGTCAGTGCAGAGCTGCACCGACTGTTCGTGATACTGCACCGTGCTCTGTGCGTTCCTGTGCACTGCGCTGCGACGCCGTTCATACTGCCTGTCGGGGGCGAAGTGTCGTCACTGACGCCGCTTCAGGACGCCATACTGGCCGCGTTAAGGCAACTCGCAAAGGTGAGGAGCTTGAACGTGTTCTAATTTTCTCAAAGTAATGGATGTAGGCTGAGTAGAGTATTGATAATAACTGTGATCTCTCATCTATTATTACTATTATTATGTTTTACGAGACTGTTGAGTGAGTTAAAAGTGTAAGCTCATGTGACATTGCTTGATCTTTACTGTAATGTAATTGGTAGCACCCTGCTATCATAACAATCTTTGGCCTTTTCAGTGAGGGGATCAGAAGTAGCATCCTGTCCTAAACGATTAAAACTGGACCTATATTTGGTCCGCTGTTAAAATTGCGTGAAATGAATTTTGATTTGTGTCATGGGAAAGATAAGCTCCAGACGTGGTGTTTTTGCTCCTATTAGCAACAGTAGAAGTAACTTATTTTGCAAATAAATTCTGAAACGTTTATCAGTGTGGGATCTATGGATTTGTTCCTGATTTGTTTAACAAGCAGTGGTCTGGGTAGTCTCACTCAACGTTGCAATGTTATTATTCAACGTTGTTTTGTACTTTTGTCAACAACTGACCTGCACTGTAATACCGCATCCCAGGCTTTGCATTAACTTTAAGATAAAAGTATTTTCTGTATTAAATAATTATCTAATTAATAATTCGATTAATTAATATAGTTGATTAGTTATATTGTATTAATTATTATATGTACTACTATAAGAATTATCTGCATGTTCATTTATTCTTAAGCTCATCCTAGTACTGAATTTTGTTAAGATATAATAACATGACAGAGGTTTCTAAATGATTTCTAAACATTGTCTTAGTACTGAACATGGTCGTGGGATGATCCCAAGTGTTGGATTGTCTGTTCTACAGGACGCCCTTCCTGGGAGCGGTGGACTACCGGCAAGCATGTATCCGGATCTATTCGAGCGCCTGCTCAGCTTCGTCGAGCTGTCCGTCAGTCCGCCAAAGTTTGGCAAACTGGAGACGAGGTCGAGTTCGAGCGGCGGCTCTGCACGAGCCAATCAGGTACGAGGAATTGACATCACTGTTGATGCGATACAATAGTGAGTGGTATAGCTTTTCTTAGGACAGAACCTTTCGTCTCAACGTATATGACAGGATAGGAAGTGGTTCATGGTCAAACACTAATGCGTTTTGGTTGTTGGAGTAGTTGCAGACATTTTGTTAGATTTTTGAATTTTCGTTATGTGGTCCTTCTCAGTTGAAATGTATGTGTAAATTAAAATGATGTGTAATTATGTACAATTATATGTAACAATTTATGTGGTTTGATTAAAACAGGCTGTAATGTGATTTAAATTGAAAATGAAAGTGTCACAAATTGTTAAAATAATGACCTTTATTTTTTTGATATTGTGAAAATAAGTTTTTAGCAAATTTTTGTGTGTTTGTCGCTGGATAATGCATCCTTTCTCAGAATCTGTCTGCTTGAAACGCTTTTTGCACATCATGCTATGATTTAGAATGTATCATTTAAGTTTTTGACTTTTCAACCCATGGCCTTTATCAATAACTTCCTGTTTACGATGATATTAGTTAATGTCAAACTTACCTTCAGTTTTGAAAAGGATTGATGTTGCAATGGTGGATGGTAGACTGGTAAAATTAATGATAAATTGGTTGTTTGTTTTGATGTTTTGCAGAACGACTTCGTGTCAATGAACTACGTTCCGTTCTCCGAGGCCGTCATTGATCTGATTGTTGACTTGTACAGGACGACGGCAAAGTGTTCCTCCGTCGTACAGGCCAATACTCTACAACATATTCTTGTCGTTAGTCATTTCTTACATCTATGCAGTTATGTTTTACAACAATATCATTTAACATTTATGTTTATTGCTTTGTTGCTGCTGAAACATTTGCTATTTATTTTACTGTATTTTAATGTTGAATTCTGATTAATTCTGATCTTAAATTCACTCGGATAATTTATTGTAATTATAATTTGTTTGTTTTGTGTATTTGTTTGTTGTATGTAATAATTTGTGTATATTGTGTGTATTTGTACGTAGTATGTATTGTATATTTGCTACGTGTTGTTATTTGTATGTCAATGCAGGCGTTGAGACTTCCGCTTGGTCTGAAGTACGGCTGTCCCTCGCAGACGACGTGGCTTCTCTCCATCAACTCTGTCCTCACAGTCCTCGCAGTCGGCTTGCCCATCGCACACAAGAACGGTCAGTTCACGCTCTTGGCATGCTTCGCTTTCCGAAAAGAACATCTCACTGTATTCTTCATCGTCTCATCATTTTTTTTATGAATAACTTAAATTTTCTGATTTTTTGTGTGCAAAATAAATGGAAGGAGGTTAGGACTTCCATGTTTAAAACACAAATCAAATAGATTTTGGTATTAAGATATTTTCAGGAAAATTGTTGACATGTTTCATTGTCTAGACTATGTGCCACCTACAATTTTACTTAACCCCAGCTGCCAGGAGATTGGCAGAGCACGTTTGAGATGATCGACAACTGTATTAGTGCGTGTCATGATTAAGTTTGTTTTTAATGAAGCTATATTTTACGACCGGATGCCCTTCCTCACGCAACAGATTCATTGCTCAATAATTCATCGAACGTGTTGGGAAACACTTTGAGTCTATGGTGGTATGAGCTGCTTTGATTTAAATTCATGTATCAATAATTCATCTCGATTATTTGTTATGTGAAGAATTCGTCTGCATTTTTATTTCTGCTGATTAAAGTTGGGCTGTGTTTTCGTGTAGACGCTGCGTTCCAGGGCATGTGGATTGAACTTGGCAAAACTCTCGAGGAGTTTCTCTTCTCACAACAGTTAGTTCTAGCTCTTCTATTTCCTGGTATTTGTTTTTTTCTTTGCCTCCTCTTTTTCTCGTTTCTCGGAGGCTCTTGCTCTGTTTGTGTGTGTGTGTTTGTCTCGCTCTCTTCTTCTATTCATTTTTTTATTCCTCTTGGTCTATTTCATAGTTATTACTTCTGTCTGTCTGTTTATTCTTTTGTATGTTCGGTTGATGTGTATCAACCTGAGAACTCCAAGGTTGTACACAATTTCATGTGCTGCAAGTTAGTTCTTATACCCCTACCACTTCAATCAATCTGTTCTCTCTGTTTCTCACTCTTTCTCTCACGCCCACCCCATCTCTGTCTTAGGGCGTTTCTTCTATTCATTCCTGTTTCATATTCGTTTTTGTCTTGTTCTAATAACGTATGCGTGTAGTTTTGATGTTTTAATCGGTTTTTTAATTGTGTTAATTTACAACCGTGTTCAAAGTTTGGAGTATTTTAGATTTGAGTTTTGATTAACATGATCTAAGGAATCTTGTGGTTGTTTTGAACGTTTTCTCTTGTCTGTTTGTTTAGACCTGCTCCGCAGTCAATGTCGATAGATGACTTCCAGAGAGACGAGGCAATCGATTGCAAGGTAAGCTACTTCTATCAGGGCTCTGTGAAGTCAGGCAAAAAATGAGCTGTGTTCGTGCAAGGTGCCTAATGGGATTGGTCCCAAGAAGGGTATCGGACTGTGAAACTGTAGTCTAATTAAGTGCAGAATGCCAGTGTTACAAATTGATGTACACTGTATAGTTGTTGATAAACTCGATCACGCTCTACCGCATCCACTATGATCTCACTGAGGCATCTCATTCGCACGGCGAAGAGAACTGGCAGATACCTTTCCTTGGTCAGTTGACAGGCACATGTAAGTTATCCAGTGACCATATTCCTCTTTGTGCTCGACAAGGTTACAGCGTGCTCATGACAAGGTGCTCATGACAAGGTGCTCATGACAAGGTTAACATGCTCATGACAAGGTGCTCATGACAAGGTTAACGTGCTCATTACAATGTGCTCATGACAAATTGCTCATAACAACGTGCTCACGACAACTTGCTCGTGACAAGGTGCGCGGCTGGGCAGTTAACGTCGGAATGGGTATCATGTATGGCTAAAAGTTGACTTCACCAAAGATGCAACATGTCGAATGAGTAGTGTCCAGCATGTCGAATGTATTTGCTTAGCAGAATTTATTCACCGTAAACGTGCTTGTCCACAGATCTCTCGTAATTGTGGAAAGAAACATTTTGGTAACATTCATCCCATCTTTACTAGACCTTGTGCTAGGTATGGAAAATGACAATCCTAATTAAATGATGATGATGATGATGCTGAAGTCGTCGCTTCTGATTTTCATTTAGTCAACGATTTCTGGTCTAGTTTGATATATAGGCCTAGATTTTGACTATTGATGTCATTCAACTAGTTGCTAGAAGGATGAAATAATATATACTCGTAAAATTCCCCTTGCATGTGGGGTGGGATTATCTGTATTCCATTTGGTGAAGGCATAGCATCATTCTTGTTCTTACGTGTTGGATGCGTGTGTGCCTTTTGCATTGTGTATGTATATGTGCATATGCGTAATTTGCGTATGTGCATGTAGGTGATACAGTTGATCAGAGATGACATACTGCCGGACTGCAGTCGGCTTCCTCGAGAATTTGTCGTTAAGATCATGGCCATTCTCAACCGAGGCTCTATTCACTCCGTCACCACGGCGACATTCATTGGTAAGGAGTGTACGAAAGAGAATATATGTATGTATGTATGTATATAACACTTCCTGTCACATGCGCCGTGCATGCCAGTGACTTTTATCTCTGACATTCTGAAGCGAATGTCAGTGATGGAATGGAGATAATCTTTAATGTGATTGTTTTATGCCATTTATATGTGTGTTATGTTTTATATCCTATATTTCACTTTCTATTTAATATGTATTTGATATAATATTATGTGCATTCTCTATTTCTCTGTGTGGATCAGATGCAAAAGAGAGTACTGTCACTGCACAGGCCGATAGAATGCATGATGTAAGAGTCGACTATTGATGTAATAGTATTATTATTATTGATGTATAGACTTATTATGTAAGATAGCGTTCGCTTTTTCTTTTTTTATACAATAAAAGCTGTTTGAAATTTATTTGCTATGCATTTTTTGTTGTTTTTGTTTTCAACTTGTTAGTATGTCAAAGGTTTTAATCTGAAGGTGCATGTCTACTGTGAATGAATACCTTTGACGCCATGTTTGACAGTCTTTGTTGTCGTCCATGACCAGATGTTGAGTCGAATCGAAAGCTTCGTGAGGAATTTGCAAAGATCTGCTTCGAAACCCTGCTCCAGTTCTCCTTCATCAGTCCAACGCCGGCAGGGGGCGGGGTCAAGGGTGGCAAGGAGGAGGGCACTATAACGAGCCTTGCAATCGAGTCGCTGCTCGGTCGGTGCAAGGCGGTGCTTCAGAAGTTCGTGGCAGATGAGAGGCTAAGCGGCAAGTGTCCACTTCCTCGGTGAGTTTTGTGTTCTGTGGGCCCTTGTATGACTAGTGTTTTGACTCGTGAAAAATAGTTAAATTATAATGCAATTCTTTGGTTGTCTGGAAGTCAAGCTGATTGCAGCAATAATCCTGTTCCATGTATTTATAAACTAAGTACTAGTAAATATTAAGGTGTCTCTATTTATTTAGTGTTGAGCATGGCTCTCTTTTAAATCAAATGTACAACTTTAAATAATCATTTTTTGAAGTGATGTCACTGATGTGTGACATCTTCATTGCATTGTCAAGTCTGACACTGTCCACACTACGCACTACGGCAAAGTAGTGGGTTGGATGTAACAAAAATTGGTTCCTAGCCTACGTGAGGAAGGATCATTGACACACACGCTTTGGCTGATGATACTCAGCAGACCGTACATGCTGAACACTGGATTTTCACTCAAACAATCGCGATAGTGACATGGACTAAAATAACCCTCAATCATGATAGCCAACTTCATCATCGTCATCATTACCCGTTTATAGTGTACTATTCAATTTTAGCATGATGTCTGTGTTGAGCACAGATATAATAATAGGCTTTAATTAGTGTCCCAGAGGGCTCATTGTATCTCAGTCTGCGAAGAATGTTTATTTTTAATAATCTCATCCTTATTTGATTTATGTTATTAATATTTATATTTGATATATACGTGACAATCTTCGAACATATGATAATCCATGTCATCATCATTAGTGTTCTGCCGGAAGGCAGGTCCCTGGTATCCATTTCCTCCACAACTCAAGGTCCTCCGCTTTCCTTTTCATTTGCACATATGATTCCTCCTTGCCCTCCATCAGTTCATGTCTGGTTGACCTGGTGTATGTCTGGGTGTATGTCTGCTTAACCTGGTGTATGTCTGGTTGTATGTGTGGTTAACCTGGTGTATGTCTGGGTGTATGTCTGGTTAACCTTGTGTATGTCTGGTTGTATGTCTGGTTAACCTGGTGTATATCCGGGTGTATGTCTGGTTAGATTGGATGTATGGCTAGTTGGGTCGGTGTTTGTCCTGTTGAGTTTGTTACCATACTATAATCTGGGTCGAGTACTGTATGTTTTACTGTTGAACAGACTAGACAGTATCATGGAGGAGTCAATTAGGGCCCTGAACAGAAACCACAATACATTGCTAGTGATGATACGATGATAATAACTATAAATGTAAATGTTTTATAAATGTTATAGTGTTGAAGATGATGATGGAATCCCTATTGATATGCTGATTATTTACATGTAAATGTGTTGTGGAGGATCAAACCTGTAGTGCTTGCTTGTATTGTGAAGCCAGTATATATTCATAAAGGCTTTATTTCGTGTAGATCTTTATTGCTGTGTAAATACTTTGAAGACGTCGCGTTGTTTAATCTACTGCATTGTAATCGGTCGATTTAAGCCCCTCCCTCCCCGTCCATTTATTCATGGCCTCAACGCGTTTGAATTTCAAGTATGGATTACTGGGATGGTTTTTAAGAGTTCATTAGAATAAAATCTAAAACAAGTCGAGCTTTGCTGAGTTTTGTCCTCTAAAAGAACTATTTTGCACAACATCATTGAAGCAGTTAACCAGTGAGTCTTGTGTTTTAACACTAATATCATCATCATCATCATCATCATCATCACCCAGTTAATAGTCTACCATTCGCTTTCACAAGATGTCTGTTCTCAGCACAGGTATAGACTTTGAATAGTTTACTCATAGAAAGTATTTCATGTACTGCATTAGAAACATTTTTGTCAAATCAAAAAGTAGTTTGAGTATGATTTATCCTCCACATGTTATTTTCCAGTTTTGTGTTCACGTGTCAAATCGTTGGGGGCTGGTGTAGACAGGCATCTGTATACATCCATTGGTCCATCATTATTGCATGTATGTCAATCTCTATACATCCATTGGTACATCATTATTGCATACAAATTTTGGGGGGGCTGGTGTAGACAAGGATAGAGATGTGTTGCATTCATTGGTCTATCATTATTGCATGTATGTCAATCTGTATAAACATGATCCTACCTGTGTTGTGTGTGCCTAGAGACACTGTGGCCTGTAGAGTAGTGTGTGCCTAGAGACACTGTGGCCTGTAGAGTAGTGGGTGCCTAGAGACACTGTGGCCTGTAGAGTAGTGTGTGCCTAGAGACACTGT